>OY763887.1:38605891-38815285 GCA_963667165.1 Barbarea vulgaris | reverse complement strand
GTTTGAAAACACAGGAAACTCATTTTGTCATAAGAGCACCAGACTCAAATTCACCATAGTAAAGCCACTGAAAATTCTTACCTGACAAGGTCCAGACCACCATGTACTTCCCCCAGACTTAGCAACTGTCCCAAACAACTCCACAATTCAAATAAACAATCCAAATTCACCATACTGACTTCTATAAACTAAGGTGAATACTCATCTAGGGAGTATCAATCAAAGGACACATGGACTCTTTCTCAATCAGTTTTCCTGAACACACAGACTGTCTTTACTTCTGGTTCCTTTCCTCTCCCTTTTCTCACTTCTGCAGTTAATTATATCAAAAGTGTAGGCGAATAATGGTATCACGGGAAATTTTCCTAACTTCGCTTCCAACCTTTGTGTGATCATTCCTTTCAAAGTAGAATAATGAGGTCACTGGAAATTTTCCTACCACTCTACTCAAAAGAAAATCATTTCATCTTTTACTGCTTAGTATATATATATATATATATATTTTTTTCTTTTTTTTTGTTATTTTTTTATTTATGAAGGGAAGAGAGAGGGGAACCATACTCACACAGACAAGTCTTTCAGGACTGAAGGGAGAATCTGATCCAATGTATATCAAGCCCCTTGACAAGCAAAATAAAGTCAGGTTAATGGGCGAAGTCGGTGATGGATCCTCTGGAAGCTCAGGTGAACATGGGTAACATTGGTAGGTTGATCAGCCTTGGGGTTTTTCATTAGTCTCAGACACATGTCATGCTTGAATCAATGGTCACTCAAGTTCCTGCAAATGTGGTGATTTCCTCGAAAAATCATAGAACAAAAATTGGACTGACTCTAAGAAAATAAAAAGAATGATGTTAGTAACTACCTCCCCCAGACTTAAACAACACTGTCCCCAGTGTTATCAAGCAAGGAGGTGGTGAAAAGGAAATAAAACTGATGAACCATAGTGAAAAAGTCAAAATATTATAACACAAAACCTGAATCCGTGGCATGGGTGTCGATCGACACCGACGAGTGGTGTCGATCGACACCAGGTCTGTAATCCGAAACTATGATGTTTCAAAATCGGGTCTAAGTTTGTGAAGCCAATAATCCGAATTCAACCACTGTTAGATCATCAAAAAAACGAGGTGAATGACATGAAAAGATGAAAATATCATAGAGTAAATGTTAGAATACAAACTGACTCAAAGAAAACATAAAAATGACTCAAAAATATCAAAAACAAAAGATAAAGGATAAAAGAAAACTAATCCTCCTCAGAACTCTCGTCTGGTCTGCTCGGGCGTGGGGGAACCGGTGGCTGGCGAGGTGATCAAGAGCGGTGACGAGTAGGACAGACGCAACCGCAGCGAAATAGCCCAGCTATGGCATTCCAGATGCTCTGGAAACTCTCCACGACATATCTCTGAAAGTCAGCTGTCTCCATAGGAATCTCCGGAGCGACAGGAAGCTCAAACGGAGGAGTCACAGAAGAACCGGGCTGATGCGGAAGACCTCCAACAAGGTCTGGTATCGGAGCATCCTCTGCAGTAGTAGGAGGTGCGCGAGAAGAAGCTCCTCTACGGCGTCTAGGCTGTGGTGTCGTGGTGAGGAGACGGGGATCGGGATCAAAACGCAGCTGCTGTGGATCCTCTGTAATGGCTGTGAGGGCGGGCTGTGGAAGCTGTATCATGTGCTGCCCCGTAGCCGTGCGGAAGCACCAGATCCAGGAACTCTTAATCCAGTGAGCGTTCTTCAAATACTCTTCGTCCATAGCGGAACGCGCAGTGACGATCGTGCAGCTAGATGTGTCAATCCCGAAGTGCTGAAAAATAGGTGTCAAAAGACTACCTACACTCTCCCTCTTGGTCCCTCGACCCAAAAACGGCTTCATCTTCAGGGAGACTAAGTGATGAGCAAACACAGCACCTAAGTTCACATTCCAATCTAACTCAGGCCACTCATATCCATCAACACAATAATCACCCACACCATAGCTAAGCAGAATCAACTCAGATAACCTCATCTTCCCAGGCTCCATCTTACACAGAATGGTGTTGGCAATGATACGAACGACATACCTCAGGACCGGATGTCGAATATCAGTCTGTGTAGATGTCTTGGAGTCATAACGGCCTGTCCCGAAATGAGACCAGAAGGCTGGACCGTCCAAGAACTGAGCTGGCAGTGCAACTCCCGTCAAATCTGCATCGAAACCATAAAGCTCACAGAGATCTCGGAGTGGTAATCTGTACCGAACTCCTCTAATCAGGAAGGTAAGAGTCCCTTCCTGCGCATTCTTAACAATCTCATTCCTATAGTAGACTCTAGCAGTAGCAAGAAACTGTCGTACCAAGTCCGGGAAGAGGTCATAATGCCTGGTAGCTATGGTGCCTAAGCCAATCCTCTGCACCAATCTAGTCACATCCTCTCTAATGCCCATCCGTCTTATAGCACAACTATCAGCAATCCTAGTCGTCCTAATATCAACCCCTAACCAAGCGTTATAGAAAAATGTATCATATTCATCCCAAGATTCCGAAATTGTCCTATAAACACATTCATCTTTTTCTACTTCTTCCTTAGGAGAATCATCCCACACAATCGTTGATGCAATCTTTCTACCCTCTCTCTTGGGCCATGGAGGTCGAGATTGTACATGAGAATGGGCTGGAGGAGCAGCAAATTCCGGCGAATCCGCCATGGAATCCAGCGGATTGGAGGAAGAACCACCGTCTGACCTAAGTCGCTTGCCACGTGAAGCCATCTGCACCAAACTCAAAATAGGCACTAGAAACAGGTAGTGGACGAAAATTTGTTAGAGACTTGAATCGATGAAATCGTGCAAAAATTCAGAGAGAAATCGAATTTCTAAAATTTTTGGAATGAAGAAATGAATGAGGAAGAAGAAGATTTCAGGTTTTTAACCCGCTGGACTTGTCGACTTATGGTGTCGATCGACAAGTTTTTAACCAGCACCCCCTTTTTTTTTTTTTTTTTTTTTTTTAGAATAAATAAAAGAAAACCAAAAATAAAAATTAGTCAAAGTTAGACTGAAAAAAAAAATAGAAAAACCGAAATGATTAAAAATCAAATAAATAAAATATATTCACAACTTACCAGTGGGTTGCCTCCCACCAAGCGCTTGTTTAAAGTCATTAGCTTGACTTTGTGGCGGTTTAGGCAGAGGGTGCATCATCCAAACCCAATATGTGTCCGTCTGGGATCTTGGCATGTGCCCAATAATGTTTGACCCTCTGACCGTTGACTGTAAATTCATTGCCCTCAAGACTGAGCAAGACAACAGCACCATATGGTCAAACTTCCTTGACTGTGAATGGACCTGACCAACGAGAACGCAATTTCCCAGGAAATAATTGTAAACGAGAGTTATACAGAAGTACCTGATCATTGGGTTCGAAAGTCCTGGAAATGATCTTCTTATCGTGATAAGCTTTGGTCCTTTCCTTGTACAGCTTAGAGCTTTCATAAGCATGGAGTCGAATCTCATCAAGCTCATTGAGCTGAATCAAACGTCTCTCTGCTGCTGGCTTGATATCGAAGTTCAGCAGCTTTACAGCCCAGGCGGCCTTATGCTCAAGCTCTATTGGAAGATGACATGCTTTCCCATAAAGCAGATGAAACGGTGTAGTACCAAGTGGCGTCTTGAATGCAGTCCGATAAGCCCAGAGTGCATCATCTAACTTTGCGGACCAGTCCTTTCTAGAGCGTCCTACTATCTTCTCTAAAATCTCCTTGATCTGCCTGTTAGAGACCTCAACTTGTCCATTTGTCTGCGGATGATATGGAGTAGCAACGCGATGATGTACACCGTGCTTCTTAAGAAGCCGCTCAAACACACGGTTGATGAAGTGCTTGCCACCATCCCTGATGACAATCCTCGGGACTCCAAATCGTGGGAAGATAATGGTCTTAAACAGCTTAAGGACCACTGAAGCGTCGTTGGTAGGACTGGCGATCGCTTCAACCCACTTCGACATATAATCAACCGCAACCAAGATGTACTTGTTCTTGTATGATGTCGGGAAAGGGCCCATGAAGTCTATACCCCAGCAATCAAAGACCTCGACCTCGAGGATGAAGTTCTGAGGCATCTCATGCCGCTTACTGATCTTCCCTCTCCTCTGACATGCATCACATCGAGACACAAAGGCATGGGCGTCTCTGAACATAGTCGGCCACCAGAAGCCTGCTTGTAGAACCTTAGATACTGTCTTGAAGGTAGCAAAGTGCCCAGCATACTCAGAACCATGACAGTGAAACAAGACATCCGGAATCTCAGAATTAGCTATGCATCTACGATAGACCCCATCTGAACAATGTCTATACAAGTAAGGTTCATCCCAACACTACAGGAAAATCGGGTATTAATAGCACTTCAAGATAGCGTTTTTAATGGTTATGCTATAGTTTATTTTTCCATAGCGTTTACGAAATTAAAAACGCTATGTTATACAGAGCGGTAAAAATATTTTGGTACGCGCTTAATTTTTTTGTTATCCATCACTCTTTAATAGCATATACATAATGAAATCGCTATAATATCTTTAACAGTGAATAAACTTTTTTTGATTCCGCCCAAATAAAAAAAATCCCCAAATTTTTTAGGGTATCCCAAAAACCTTTTCATTCTTTTGTTCTCTGGTTTCATCGCCTATTTCTCACAACTGACTCACACTCCTCTTACTCTCAGTCTCGATCTCTCATCTCTAGCTGGATCTATCATCTCAGTCTCGGTCTCGATCTCTAGCTAGCTGTATCTCTCATCTCTAGATCTAGCTGGATCTCTCAACTCTGACTTGATTTCTCCGTTTTAGGTTCATTTCTTATTCGATCTTTATCAGTCTCCATTTTATTTTTCTCAATCTCAGTGTTGTTCTTCGATCTCTGTCTCAATCTCTGTTCCCCTTAATTATATTCATCGGTGTAAATCGAATTGGAGCATTTGGTCGAATTTGACATTTAAGGTTTAATTGTGTTTGGGTTGGCATTCTTCTCTTACGATTGACTGCAGAAACTTAGGCAGAAGGCGGCATTCAAGAATCCATATGAATTAACTTTTAAGGATCAATAGTAAAACAGTTCATAGAATTTCTGTTAGTGGATTTGAAGGATCGTCTGAGGAGTTTTGATTTGTGTAACAATGTGTTCTTGATCTCTGTAACTTATGGCTTCTATCTTTGAGTTTTTCTGAGTTTACATGTCATTAATTAACTTGGTTTTATCTATAAGAGTGGCTATTTATTGCTGGAAATGAGTTTTGTTCGGACCCATATCAGTTTTAATGATGAATGGTAAGATATAAGCATTGATGTATGCTTCTTACTACATGTCAATTGCAGCAAAGCAATGGAAGAGGATGGTAAGACCTGGGTTCACAAGGAAGCCACCAAAGTATAACATTGATGTACGCTTCTTACTACATGTCTCGACTCTTTCTTCAGTTTTGTATTTTTTGGTATAGTTAGTTATCTCATATCTGATGTTAATGCTGTGCTTCTACTTTTTTTAGTCCAATTAATTATGGAAAGAAAGGTCTTAGAAATAGTTGGCAAAAGATTGAAGAAAAAATCTCGCTTGACATTGTCAAATTTGGGGAAAATTTTGAGGAAAAGCCTCAGAAACTGGAAGCCTTCCTTTCAGCTGTCAATAATAACGATGGTAGCCACATTGTTCATGTTCCATCTGGAGCCAATGCTCTCTCTGATGTGCTGCTCAGGTACCATCCATTTTCTTCTTTGACTCAATTTTTTCTCTCTCGATGGCATCTGGAAACATTTTCCATCTTGCGTTTTCATGACTGATTCAGCTTGTAAGATCATTTTAGTTGGTTACTATTCTTCTCATAATTTGGTTTAGTGACAGAAGCAGAGACAAACTTGGTGTTACCAGATTCATCTCAAGACTGACATTATACTCTGCTCCCATGTTTATCATTTTTTTTTTTTGCTTATTTATTTGAAAGCAAGCTTGAAGCTCACCTAAATCCTCTTAGCCCTCATCAAGAAGCCCAAAGTTTGTTTTATGACTTGTAGATTGAGATCACCCTCGCGAAGTCTGAGAAGTTTGACGAATTAATGGCTGCAGCTAATGAAGAATAAAAGGTTGCAAAAGCTCAAGAGCAGAGCTGAAATGTTATGATTTTTTTTTTTTTTTTTGGTCGATGATTGACTTTCGGAATATACAATGGGATTCATGGTTTTTTATTTCATATGGTCATTTCTCCTTTTAAATATGTTATTGCTATCCAAAATTAATCAAAAGAATATTATCAATACAAAACCAGTAATTAAAAAGAAATCATGGTCTTTGATTAAGTATAGTGTATAGAGTTTGGTGTTTATAAAATCATATTAACAATACAAAAATAATAAGTTTTTTTGGATTAATGAATTTTGATTTAGGATTTATAATATAATTAAAATATATAATACACGAAAATTAAAATATAATATAATACAAATTTTTTAAAAAAATTTTGTAAGTTTTAATGTTTGTTTTGTTCTTATAAATTACTATTACTATTATTGATTTTTTCCCTTCTAAATTAATTAAAGCTTTTAGAATCTAAAATTCCATATATAAAATGCAAAATTTAAGATTCAAAATCATAACCATAATCGGTATGAAATTATAACATTAATTACAAAATTCATATGGGCATTTTATATGTTAATGCTATTTAAAATCAATGAAAAAAAAATTATCTATAGGTAAACGAGAACTAAAATTTACAAAATAAAAAGAATAGAAATATAAAATTTTCTAGTTCTAGTTACAAGAGAAATAAATAATTTTTGTGGATAAATAAATATTTGATTTACGATATATAGGTTCACATTTGTAAGACTTTTATTTATTTTTCTTAATGAAGAAAAAATACAGAAAATTATATATTTTTAAAAGATAGCAAATTATTGTTTCGTACTAAGAATATAAAATAGAATAGAAAACAATATAACAGATTACAAAATATAAAGAAAATTTATTGAGTCTTTGGTTTGGGGGTTAGAGTATAAGGTTTGGAGTTTAGGGTATAGGGTTTGGGGTTTAGAGTATAAGATTTGAAATATAATTATTTTCTATTTTCTATTAACAATATAAATATAAATAATTTGTAAGGATTAATGAGTGTTCCAAATAAGTTTAGATTTAATAATTTTCTAAATTCTAAACTCCAAATCGAAAATCTTAAATCTTAAACCCTTAATTATGAAGTCTAACCTCTAAACTTTACATTGAAACATAAAATTAATCAAAAACTATAAAAAAAAATATATACATTTTTTTTGGATGAAGTTGATTATTAGTGAGATATATCATAAAATGATAGTAAATATTTTTAAGATGTATAGTTTGTCATCGAATTTTACCAATATTACAAAATTAATCTATTAATAAAAAAAAAGCAAAAAAAAAAGACTAACTTTTCATTGGCTAGTCTAAAGAGGTAAGGATTACACATCTTTTAATATCCACCGTTGATAAGATTTAGATCAACGGACACAATAACTTTCCCTCTCAATTCTTTTGCTCGTCTTCTCTTCCTCATCTGACATCTATTCTCTCCGCTTTCATTATCTCTCTATCTCTGAACCCAAAACGCCATTACATCTCACACTAACGCTTGTTCATGGGACATCTGTACCCTTTAAGCCCTTTTGCGTCTCCTCAACGGTGGAAGAAACGCCATCTTCTCTCGCCGAGCTTCTCTCCGGCCTGTCTCTAGCGGCTATCATCTCCGGTTAATAAATCTCGTACCTCGTGAGAAGAAGAAATGGCAGAGACAGAGGTGGAATCGAGCTAACCCGGAGTCCAGGTTTTCAATTTCCTCTCACTTCTGTTTACTTGTTTAAGGTTCTGTCTCAAGATGTAAATGTTGCATCACTTCATAGATAATACTTAGAGATTGACTAATACTTACTTGAATTGGCAGATGGGAGAGTTTCACTCTTTTTGGGCAGACTGTTCAACCGATAATCAATCAGAAGTTCTTCAGGTTGCAGATGTCAAAAAGATGAGTAATCGTGTTATCAAATGTATGCTCTCAAGTCTCTTCAAATTCTGTCATCTGGGAGACATCCTCCTTCTCCATGTTTATCTAATGGCTCCAATCTTTAATGATTCACTCGATTTTTTATAAAATCCGCTCTATTGTTTTCAATGTTTCAGTGTGTTTGATTATGTTACTATGCCTCTGATTTTTATTTTGATGTTTGTGTAGGGAAAACCACTTTTGTTAAGAGACATCTTACTGGTTAATTTGAAAAGTATGAACGTAAGTATAGCTAAGATTGCACATTAATGCCCAATTTCAGTTGTTCATGTCTCTATCCAATTCTAATTTTGAGTTCTGATCTCGTGTTGCAGCTCTATTGGCATGACCTTTGCATCTGACTCATTGAAGCTAGTGGCAATAAGTTTTGGACTTTTGCAGGACGAAGCTGACTTTTCCAAGAGTATTTAAATACAAGAGTTTTATGAATTTATCTTTTAGTTGTTTTTTTTCACTTTGTAATACATATGTTTTTTTGTATCATGGTTTCATATAAATATATATATAAATGATGGAATATTCTCTTTTAATATGTCAAATTATCCAGAAACCAAAAAAATAATCCAAATAATTCAGAATATTGTGGATTGTCATTAATAAAGTAATTAATATAAATACAAATTCTATTTAAAATACAAATTACTGGTTCAAACTCAAACTATAAAAATAATTACATAAATTGAATGCTATTATAAAATTATAAAAATGCCATGAATAAAACAATTTATAACAAATTACCATTGCTATGACTAAAATATACAATTGCATATTAAAAACGCTATATTAGATCAAGATATGATAACAATGACCAAAACCGCTATCGAAAGTTGCAAACCTATTATTGCGGGCTATGTCAGAGCGCTTTCTACAACGCTATGGTATCGTTAGCTAGCGTTTTTTCGGTGTTATGAATACTCCGATTTCCTGTAGTGCAATAGAACCGTCTCAGCTCACGCATGAACTTCTTCTTCGAATACCCAGTAAACTCATCCGGTTCATCTCCTGCAGCAAGGTAATTGGCAATATCAGCAAACCATGGTCGATCTTGACCCTCAACAACAGCTATTGAGTGGTTATCTGCCAAATCGGAGCTGTCTGGAACATGGGTGTCGATCGACACAGATGCGTGGTGTCGATCGACACTCGGACATGTTGTCCGAGAATAACGCAGATCACCGCAAGAAAAATCACGCCATCCCGTTTCCAATAAGTGCACATTCTCTTCTGGCAGAGAATCATCAATAGGGATGTCGTCCTTGATCCTAATCCGCGAAAGATGATCAGCAACTCCATTTTCAGTACCTTTCTTATCCTTGACTTCGATGTCGAACTCCTGGAGTAATAGAATCCATCTTAACAGTCTAGGCTTAGAATCCTTCTTCTGCATCAGGTACTTGAGTGCAGAATGATCAGTGTGCACCACTACCTTAGAGCCAACAAGATACTGTCTGAAATTGTCAAAAGCAAACACAACAGCAAGCAGTTCTTTCTCCGTGGTAGCGTAATTCTTCTGCGCATCATCCAATGTACGGCTGGCATAGTATATGGCATGAAGCTTCTTGTCTTTCCTTTGACATCCTTACAGAGCAAAGCGGTGAGTGGACGTGCTATCTTGCTGAAATCCTTGATGAAACGTCTATAGAATCCAGCGTGTCCAAGAAAGCTTCTCAATGTCTTGACATTAGAAGGAGGATGCAGATTAGTCATCACCTCAATCTTAGCTCTATCAACCTCAATACCAGCCTCTGATACCCTATGCCCAAGAACAATGCCATCTCATTGAGGAGTGGGAAGAAGGTTGAACCTGTGATCAGGAGCACTCTGACACCTGAAGAGATGATAGACTTAGAAGAAGTCGAAGACGAAGATGTTGTTCTTCCGGAGTTAGTGTCGATCGACACCGACACTATGTGTCGATCGACACCAGTTGATACAGAAGGGATTGATAACGACAAAGCTGTGTCGATCGCTACCAAGGACACTGTAATACTTAGGGATATATGTCAGACCCGATCAGGCAAAGATGAACTATGCTCAGGGTAATATGCTCAAATTTACCCTGAGCTACTCTCTCAAATTAAAAGATCACTGTAGTACTTAGGGATCGAATCCACAAAGACTATGAAATACCCAATAAATCCCAGTAAAAGTATTATGCTAAATAAAGTATAATGTAATGAAATTGCAATGCGAATAATTAAACAAAGTGTAAATCAATGGAGTAAAGCGCTAGGCATAGGGAAATCTCAGGAATCTTCAGAACTGTGAATAAATTGAATTATCAGGATTATAATTAAGAACCGTTCTAGAACTCAAACACAATTGTAAAACCTACCAGCTTTCGCTGCGTAAACTATCTATCCCTGAATCTTGAATTCCAAATTCCTTTGCTAAATTCTAGAATCCAGACAAGCAGTAATGATCAGGTTCAATTTGTTCACAAAATCCCTAAATCAAATTCCTTTGCAGATAGGTATTTTGCTCACCTAAGATAGATCTAGCAGTCAATTACACTTTCATGTCAATTGATAACCTTAAATCAGATTCTAGGTCGCGAATCTAGAATAAGCAATAAGTTCAATCCTAGATGAAGAACTCTATCAATTAACCCTAATAATCCAATGATTCAACAATTCCTCAGAAACCCTTGAAAACCCATAACCTAACAGGGAAACTACTCAGACATGGTGGAAGCAACAATCATCATGATATGAATAGAAATCATTCAATATAATAGAAAATAAAAGTGAAGAACAAAGAGTATCCAGAATTAGAGGAAGATGATACAAGCTTGAGATAGATGGAGGGTCTGCTCCTTGATCATCCTTAAAACCCTGATCTAAAACACAATAAATAGCTAAAAACTCGTACATGGACTAATGCCGAAATATTAGAAACTTCTGGGCAAAATTGTAAATCTTCCAAAATTTCCGAAGTTGTCCGCCTGTGGTGTCGACCGACACTCATGGCTGGTGTGGATCGACACCAAGTCACACATCGCCTCAAAACATGATTCTTCGATGCAACTTCCTGGTCTTTGCTCCAAAATCTCCCATATTCTTCACATTAGTCCTAAATGCATACCTGAAGATAAAAGACTCTAATAGACTCTAAAAACACCAAAAAGACTCGATTAAAGACTCTTATATCATGGTTAAAACCCATAAAAACCATGATATATCAACTCCCCCAGACTTAGCTTTTGCTTGCCCTCAAGCAAAACAGAAACTCAGCCTGTGAAAGAAGTTTGAAAACACAGGAAACTCATTTCGTCATAAGAGTACCAAACTCACATTCACCATAGTAAAGCCACTGGAAATTCTTACCTGACAAGGTCCAGACCACCATGTACTTCCCCCAGACTTAGCAACTGTCCAAAACAACTCCACAATTCAAATAAACAATCCAAATTCACCATACTGACTTCTATAAACTAAGGTGAAGACTCATCTAGGGAGTATCAATCAAAGGACACATGGACTCTTTCTTAATCAGTTTTCCTGAACATACAGACTGTCTTTACTTCTGGTTCATTTCCTCTCCCTTTTCTCACTTCTGCAGTTAATTATATCAAAGGTGTAGGCGAATAATGGTATCACGGGAAATTTTCCTAACCTCGCTTCCAACCTTTGTGTGATCATTCCTTTCAAAGTAGAATAATGAGGTCATTGGAAATTTTCCTACCTCTCTACTCAAAAGAAAATCATTTCATCTTTTACTGCTTAGTATATATATATTTTTTTTTTCTTTTTTTTTGTTATTTTTTATTTATGAAGGGAAGAGAGAGGGGAACCATACTCACACAGACAAGTCTTTCAGGACTGAAGGGAGAATCCGATCCAATGTATATCAAGCCCTTGGACAAGCAAAATAAAGTCAGGTTAATGGGCGAAGTCGGTGATGGATCCTCTGAAAGCTCAGGTGAACATGGGTAACATTGGTAGGTTGATCAGCCTTGGGGTTTTTCATTAGTCTCAGACACATGTCAAGCTTGAATCAATGGTCACTCAAGTTCCTGCAAATGTGGTGATTTCCTCGAAAAATCATAGTTTCCAAACTAAATTTTGACTCAATAAAACAAAAATTGGACTGACTCTAAGAAAATAAAAAGAATGATGTTAGTAACTACCTCCCCCAGACTTAAACAACACTGTCCCCAGTGTTATCAAGCAAGGAGTTGGTGAAAAGGAAATAAAACTGATGAACCATAGTGAAAAAGTCAAAATATTAGAACACAAAACCTGAATCCATGGCATGGGTGTCGATCGACACCGACGAGTGGTGTCGATCGACACCAGGTCTGTAATCCGAAAGTATGATGTTTCAAAATCGGGTCTAAGTTTGTGAAGCCAATAATCCGAGTTCAACCACTGTTAGATCATCAAAAGACAAGGTGAATGACATGAAAAGATGAAAATATCATAGAGTAAACGTTAGAATACAAACTGACTCAAAGAAAACATAAAAATATCAAAAACAAAAGATAAAGGATAAAAGAAAACTAATCCTCTTCAGAACTCTCGTCTGGTCTGCTCGGGCGTGGGGGAACCGGTGGCTGGCGAGGTGATCGAGAGCGGTGACGAGTAGGACAGACGCAACCGCAGCGAGATAGCCCAGCTATGGCATTCCAGATGCTCTGGAAACTCTCCACGACATATCTCTGAAAGTCAGCTGTCTCCATAGGAATCTCCGGAGCGACAGGAAGCTCAAACGGAGGAGCCACAGAAGAACGAAAAACAATCTCAGGAGCCACAGCACCATATGGTCGAACTTCCTTGACTGTGAAAGGACCTGACCAACGAGAACGCAATTTCCCAGGAAACAATTGTAAACGAGAGTTATACAGAAGTACCTGATTATTGGGTTCGAAAGTCCTGGAAATGATCTTCTTATCGTGATAAGCTTTGGTCCTTTCCTTGTACAGCTTAGAGCTTTCATAAGCATGGAGTCGAATCTCATCAAGCTCATTTAGCTGAATCAAACGTCTCTCTGCTGCTGGCTTGATATCAAAGTTCAGCAGCTTTACAGCCCAGGCGGCCTTATGCTCAAGCTCTACTGGAAGATGACATGCTTTCCCATAAAGCAGATGAAACGGTGTAGTACCAAGTGGCGTCTTGAATGCAGTCCGATAAGCCCAGAGCGTCCTACTAGAATGAAACGGTGCATCATCTAACTTTGCGGACCAGTCCTTTCTAGAGCGTCCTACTGTCTTTTCTAAAATCTCCTTGATCTGCCTGTTAGAGACCTCAACTTGTCCATTTGTCTGCGGATGATATGAAGTAGCAACGCGATGATGTACACCGTGCTTCTTAAGAAGCCGCTCAAACACTCGGTTGATGAAGTGCTTGCCACCATCGCTGATGACAATCCTCGGGACTCCAAATCGTGGGAAGAATTGTCTTAAACAGCTTAAGGACCACTGAAGCATCGTTGGTAGGACTGGCGATTGCTTCAACCCACTTCGACACATAATCAACCGCAACCAAGATGTACTTGTTCTTGTATGATGTCGGGAAAGGGCCCATGAAGTCTATACCCCAGCAATCAAAGACCTCGACCTCGAGGATGAAGTTCTGAGGCATCTCATGCCGCTTACTGATCTTCCCTCTCCTCTGACATGCATCACATCGAGACACAAAGGCATGGGCGTCTCTGAACATAGTCGGCCACCAGAAGCCTGCTTGTAGAACCTTAGATACTGTCTTGAAGGTAGCAAAGTGCCCAGCATACTCAGAACCATGACAGTGAAACAAGACATCCGGAATCTCAGTATTAGCTATGCATCTACGATAGACCCCATCTGAAAAATGTCTATACAAGTAAGGTTCATCCCAATAGAACCGTCTCAGCTCACTCATGAACTTCTTCTTTGAATACCCTGTAAACTCATCCGGTTCATCTCCTGCAGCAAGGTACTTGGCAATATCAGCAAACCATGGTCGATCTTGACCCTCAACAACAGCTATTGAGTGCTTATCTGCTAAATCGGAGCTGTCTGGAACATGGGTGTCGATCGACACAGATGCGTGGTGTCGATCGACACTCGGACCTGTTGTCCGAGAATAACGCAGATCACCGCAAGAAAAATCATGCCATCCTGTTTCCAATAAGTGCACATTCTCTTCTGGCAGAGAATCATCAATAGGGATGTCGTCCTTGATCCTAATCCGCGAAAGATGATCAGCAACTCCATTTTCAGTACCTTTCTTATCCTTGACTTCGATGTCGAACTCCTGGAGTAATAGAATCCATCTTAACAATCTAGGCTTAGAATCCTTCTTCTACATCAGGTACTTGAGTGCAGAATGATCAGTGTGCACCACTACCTTAGAGCCAACAAGATACTGCCTGAACTTCTCAAAAGCAAACACAACAGCAAGCAGTTCTTTCTCTGTGGTAGCGTAGTTCTTCTGTGCATCATCCAATGTACGTCTGGCATAGTATATGGCATGAAGCTTCTTGTCTTTCCTTTGTCCCAGCACAGCCCCAACTGCAAAGTCGCTGGCGTCACACATTACCTCAAAAGGCAAATCCCAATCCGGCGGCTGAATAATTGGAGCACTCACTAATGCACGCATGAGCTGTTGAAAGGCATCAAAACAATCAGCATCAAACTCAAATGTGACATCCTTACAGAGCAAAGCGGTGAGTGGACGTGCTATCTTGCTGAAATCCTTGATGAAACGTCTATAGAATCCAGCGTGTCCAAGAAAGCTTCTCAATGTCTTGACATTAGAAGGAGGCTGCAGATTAGTCATCACCTCAATCTTAGCTCTATCAACCTCAATACCAGCCTCTGATACCATATGCCCAAGAACAATGCCATCTCTGACCATAAAGTGGCATTTCTCCCAATTCAGAACCAAGTGCGTCTCTTCACATCTAGCTAGCACTCTGCATTGGTTATCCAAACAATCATTGAATGAGGACCCATAAACTGAAAAATCATCCATAAATACCTCCATACTGTCCTCAATCATGTCGGTGAAGATAGACATCATACACCTCTGAAACGTAGCAGGAGCGTTACATAGTCCAAAGGGCATTCTGCGGTATGCGAAAGTGCCATAGGGACATGTAAACGTGGTCTTCTCCTGGTCATCTGGGTGAATAGGAATCTGAAAGAACCCTGAATAACCGTCGAGGAAACAATAATAAGGGTGATTAGCTAACCGCTCAAGCATCTGATCAATGAAGGGCAAAGGAAAATGATCCTTTCTTGTAGCGGCGTTCAGCTTCCTATGATAATTGCACATTCTGTGCCCTGTCACAGTCCTAGTCGGTATCAGCTCATTCTTCTCGTTCTGCACCACTGTGACTCCTCCTTTCTTAGGCACAACATGCACTGGACTGACCCAATCTCTGTCGGAAATCGGATAGATGATCCCTGCATCCAACAGCTTCATGATCTCTTTCTTAACCACATCCTTCAGGTTTGGATTCAGCCACCTCTGATGTTCAACTGATGACTTAGTCTCATCCTCAAGATGTATCCTATGCATGCACAGATCTGGAGAGATACCTGAAATATCATCAAGAGAATAGCCAAGAGCCTTGCGAAACCTGCGCAGCTTACTTAGCAATAGGGTGAGCTCTGCGTTGTTCAAGGACGCATTAACAATAACAGGATATGAATTATGTTCACCAAGGAATGCGTACCTGAGCCCCGCAGGGAGTTGCTTAAGCTCTATCTTTGGAGCTTGCTCAAAGCTCCAATCAGCAGCTTTCCTGTCTGTCCGAACACCGGTGTCGATCGACACCAGTGATGGGTGTCGATCGACACCCGCAGCGTGCATCACTTCCTTGGTTGCATCCATTAGCGTGACATACCCAACAGCAATATCATCTAAATGCTCAACCTCATCCACTGAAGCAATCAAAGCACGTTCCAGAGGGTCCTCATAATGCAACTCTTTGAAACTCTCCTCAACAAGGTCTGACCATCGATCGTAGGCCGCTTTACAAGCTTATCCATCTCAAAGTTCATAACTAAATCGCCTACATTCAGACCAATGCGTCGCCTTCTGACATCAATCATGGCACCAGCTTTAGCCAAGAATGGTCGTCCCAATATCAACGGATCCTTAGGCTCTTCCTCATATGTCAACACAACGAAGTCCGTAGGAATCAAGCAACCTCCTATCTTGATAGGAACATCCTTAAGGATACCGTCTGGAAGACGAACAGAACGATCAACAAGGATGAGAGTGATCCTTGTCGGCTAAAAGTCTGTCATACCAAGATTAACAGCAACTGATCTGGGCATCCAATTCACACTAGAACCAAGATCACATAAAGACCGTTCGAACTTCTCTGCAAAGATGGTGCAGTCAAGAACGAAACTACCTGGGTCTGGAAGCTTCTCTGGAATCTTGTTTTGAATCACGGCACTAACCTGTGCGGAAATCATCATCGCACCCTGTTCAACATTCAAGTCCTTAGTGACCATGCGTTTCACGTACCGTCTGATTATAGGGGATGTCCTGACGGCATCAATCAATGGTAACTCAACAATGAGCTTGTCCATCATAGCCTTACACCTGGCATCGTCTATCTCTTGCTTAGACTTCCTGGGGTTTCGAGGATAAGGGATCCTCGGTTTGTATGATGATTCGGTGATCGGCTTAGCAGATGATGAAGAAGCCTTGTCTGTCCGTGAAGGGTGTCGATCGACACTACTATCCTGTGTCGTGTCCTTGGTAGCGATCGACACGGCTTTGTCCTTACCAATCCCTTCTGTATCAACTGGTGTCGATCGACACATAGTGTTGGTGTCGATCGACACTAACTCCGGAAGAACAACATCTTCGTCTTCGACTTCTTCTAAGTCTATCATCTCTTCAGGTGTCAGGGTACTCCTGATCACAGGCTCAACCTTCTTCCCACTCCTCAATGAGATGGCATTCACTGGATGCCTCGGATTAGTATCCGTCTTCCCAGGAAGAAAACCGTCCTGTCTCTTAATAGCTCCAGCTGTCTGAGCAACCTGAGTGTCTAACTTCTTGACATGAGTGTTCAGCTGCTCAAACTTCCCATTCAAATCCTGATACAGTGAGTCTAACTTTCCATTGAATTCCACGGTGATCTTCTGTTGACCTTCTAGAATCTGCTCAAGCATCGATTCCATCTTGCTCTCTGTAGTAGGTGGTGGAACGCTCTGATATGAAGATGAGCCATAGTTTCTCTGATTGAAGTTGTTGCTGCTCTGATAGGGCTTCTGATACTGAGGCCGTTGAGTGAAAGTAGAGGAGGACTGATTCCCTTGATAGCTGCCCCGCGGACTGCCCCCATTGTAGCCTCGGTTTCCTTGTGAGTTACCGAAACGCTGAAAGTCTGTGCCACCGACATAGTTAACATCTTGCTCCTCATGCGCATCAACTGGCTCATAGGTCTCAACCTCAGCAGCAAACTGGACCTGCTTCTTGCTTATTAGAAGGTTGTGAACCGTATCAAGTTTCGCCTATACCTTAGCTATCTGACTTCCATCTAAGTTCCCAGCTTGCTTCTTTCTCTCGAAGTCAGCATTCTTAGTACTGTTGCTTGAAGCCAAGTTCTCTATTAGTACTGATATGTCTCTATTTCACATCATCTTAGATACCATTTCTCGTATAGATTCTTCTGTTTTCATTGCATTATTAGAGTCTAGGTGCATCATTTGCATAACAATCTTGTTTCTATCTTGTTTCTTAGGTGTTTGAAGTGATTCATGAAACATGGAGCCAAAAGA
The DNA here is from genome assembly GCA_963667165.1 of Barbarea vulgaris. Taxonomy (NCBI): domain Eukaryota; kingdom Viridiplantae; phylum Streptophyta; class Magnoliopsida; order Brassicales; family Brassicaceae; genus Barbarea; species Barbarea vulgaris. Next base: position 38,797,499 of record OY763887.1, on the reverse strand, counting down.
ACCAAAAGTGAAAACATTCGATGAAAGGGTGGCTCATCGTGGCATGGCGTAGCGACCTGGTGCTGACCGGTGGAGCTCCGCGGCGAGACGTAGCGTGATGGTGCAAGTCGGTAACCTCCATCGGCCAGACGTAGCGGCCAAGATGATGTCGCCGCGATCTCATCGGTTTTGCCGAGTGTGCTAGCGACATGGCGTAGCGGGGAGATGCTGACCGGTGGATCTCAGCGCGATGGTGTAGCGGCCAAATGCACGCCGGTACACGTCATCGACATGGCGTAGCGGTCAAATGCACACCGCTACGGAACCTCCGAGACTTAATGTCAACTTCCTAAACCAATTGTTATGCATTACTATAAAAACCCTCTAAACCTAAATGTGGGGATTATGCTTATTTTTCTTCAACTCTCTTAGCCACCTTAAGCTTTTGCTAGGGGCCTTTGTATGTATTTGAGATTTTTAAGTATCAAATCTTCTTTCTATCTTTAAATCTTTCATCTATTCATCTTCTAGTTATGATAATGCAAATATCAAACCAATGGATTTGTGTTTCTATAACTATGAGTGAGTAGTCTTTTAGATGAGTTAAGGGTTGGTTGATTTTGATGATTTGATGGGTTGAAGATGATGTTTAGGATTAGATTCTATGTTATTCCTTCATTTAGGTGGTTAGTAATGCTAGATTAGGCTTGTAATTAAGAAATCTAGATCATAGCATTTTCATGCCCACAAGGTGTTTGATAAAATGCTTGAAAGAAACCTAAGTGAGCTTTTCATTCCTTACCTATGAGAATAGTTGACTAGGATGATTTGTTGTTGGATTAGACTTAAATATTAATGCTCAATGATCATTTTAATTGCTAATAGAAATTATTGTTGGTTGAATGATTGTTGAAGAGTTCATTGCCATGAAAGTGGATTGATCTATTTGTTGATCCTTTAGCCTAGGATATTGTTCATAATATGTTCTTGCATCATCAATGTTCATCATCTCATCTTAATCGTTGCCATTCCCAAGACTCATCGTCTTTTATCATTTGATTTCGAACCATTTTTATCGCTTTTATTTAGTTTGAATTTGGTTTCTAAAACACATCTTTATATAGCTTAGATTGTTGCATAGACTTGCATTCCTAGTGTTTCTAATTCTTGCTTTCCTTGTGGATCGATCCCTAAAGTGCTTCAACGTGCTAAGGGTATTTGATAACCCGAGACCTAAAAACGTCTTTATCAAATTGGCGCCGTTGCCGGGGAAACAAGCAATTAGCCATTAGGATTTAGTCTTGTTTCGAGACTAAGCCTTTCTTTTCTTTTATTTTATTTTTTCACTAACCCTTAATCTCTTTACTTGGCTTGTGATCTTATTTTTTCCTTAGGTGTATGAACTTGCGAAGTCACGGGACAATAAATCAAGTTGAGCGAGTTGAAGACATCCGTAGGTTGGAAAGAGAGATTTCCAAGGCACGGAGAGAAAGAGAGCGGTTAGTTCATTTGGATAGATTGGGAGTAGACATGGCCGAAAATCCTCCTCCGGTTGCTCAACGCAATATTGGGAATGAGAATCAAGGAAATGTTGCTAGAATGATTGGAGCTTTTGATGAACCACACATTCATGGTCATAGGAACGGGATAAAGCCTCCACCGGTTGGAAACAATAACTTTGAGATAAAGGCGAGTTTAATCAACATGATACAAAGCTCAAAGTTTCATGGTTTACCAATGGAAGATCCGCTTGACCACTTGGATCAATTCGATCGGTTTTGTGGAACGGTGAAGATCAATGGGGTTTCGGAAGATGCATTCAAGCTTCGTCTCTTCCCCTTCTCACTTGGAGACAAGGCACACCAATGGGAAAAGAATCTTCCTCAAGACTCTATAAACTCTTGGGATCAATGCAAAAGTGTGTTTCTTGCCAAGTTCTTCTCTACATCAAGGACGGCAAAGCTAAGGAATGCGATCTCAAGTTTTTCTCAAAAGGGAAATGAAAGTCTTTGTGAAGCTTGGGAGAGATTTAAAGGATATGCATCACAATGTCCGCACCATGGCTTCTCCAAGGAATCTTTATTGAGTACACTCTACTGTGGGGTTTTGCTTAAGTATCGGATGTTATTAGATACCGCTAGCAATGGAAATTTCTTGGGACAAAGTGCGGATGATGGAATGTTATTAGTGGAGAATTTGGCTCAAAGCGATGGTAGCTATGGGGAAGATTACGATCGCTCATCTAGAGATAACATTGAGATGAGTGATCAAAACCGCAAGGAGATCAAGGCATTGAATGAGAAGATTGATAAGTTGCTTCAAGTATCTCAAATGTCTCATAAGGCGGTCAACTTTGTTGGAGGAAATGAAGGATATCAAGGTTATGAATGTGTGGGAATGGAAAATTGTGTTGAGGTACAAGAGGAGATGAACTACATTGGTGGCCAAGGACAAGTATACAACAAGGGATTCAACACAAACTATAGGAATCATCCCAACTTCTCATATAGGAATCCCAATGTGGAGAATCCCCAAGATCAAACCTACCCACCTATGAAACCCCAAGGCAATTTCCAACCACTCTTTCACAACCAAGGCCAAGGAAGTGCATCAAAGCCACCACCTAATGAGGACAACACCAATGCTCTTCTAAAGCAACTCTTAGAAGGTCAAGGAAGAGGAGCGATAGAGCTTACCAATCAAATGGAAGTAATGCACAATAGGATGAATGGGATGTACAATGATCTTGATGGAAAGATCAATAGCTTGGCCTCTCATATGAAGACCATTGATCTCAAGGTCACTCAAGCCTCTTATACTTTAAAGAGTCCAAGTGAAACATTACCGAGTAGACCCGAAACCAATCCTAAGGACTTTTGTAATGCTATGCTTACAAGGGAATCTTCTAATGATGAGAATGATAAAGCTATAGAGGAGATTTCTAGGCTTCTCCATAGTTATAATGTTGAGAGTGTGGCGTGTAAAGTTAATGAGAAGATAGAGATTGACACTAGAGGAAATGATGTGGTGTCAAAGAGAGTTGAAGAGGAAGATGCACCGCAAGTCAAACCTCCTCCTTATGAGCCTCCACTCCCATTTCCCGGGAGAGTTCTTACTAAAGCTCAAAAGAAAGTTCTCTCGAGCTTCAAAGCTAGTATGAATGAGATTGGAGTTCCATTGCCTTCTATGGAAAGTTTATACCAAGTCCGTATCTACAAGAAGTTCATTCATGCCATACTTGAGAACCGGTCAAAGGTAGAGGAAGTTATGAGGTTATTTGAACCACCACGCTCAACACCACTTGCACCCAAGACGCTTACAAAGCTTGAACATCCGGGAACTTTCATCATAACTTGCTATCTTGGTGATTTGGAGATAGATAATGCCTTGTGTGATTCCGGAGCTAGTGTGAATGTGATGTCACTTGAAATGGTGGAGAGCTTAGGGATTAAAGGAATGAAGCAACACTCCTCTTCCATTATGTTTGGAGATGCTTCTTCAAAACCTCCACTTGGGTTGATTGAGGATTTTCCTCTTATGATTGGAGATTGCTTAATCCCAACGGATTTTATGGTAGTGGAGAGGCCAAAACCCGACAAGCTTCCTCTCATTCTTGGAACTCCGTTTCTCTATACCTCGGGAGCAAGTATCGACTTCCCAACCAAGCGAGTGACCCTTGTCCATGTTAACCCAAAGGTTTCTTATCCAATTAGGCCTTCATCTACCATGTTTTGTGGAACAATCACTAAGGAAGAGCCAAGGACTTTGAATGATCAACATGAAGAGACCAAGGGTATGCATGTGAAGAACCAAGAGAATCTAATGCTTGATGAGAATATCTTGGATGGTGATTGTCTAGAGCTTCTATTTGAAGATTCTATGGATAAAGTGCTCTTGGTAAAGTCACCAAAACAAACCCACCCTCCCACCCTTGTGCCTAAGTTCAACGAGCTCTCTCTAACAATGACTTTGAAGCCTAAGAAGTGTGTTCATGGAGAGGTTGAGTACAAGGTGAAATGCAAAGGAATGACCAACCCATTTGCCAAGGTCAAAGCGATCCTAACACCGGAGCTTCAAAGAAAGGGTTCAATAGGCTTTCAAGGTGTCATGAAGGAAGTTCTCACCATCAACTTCAAAGGTGGAACACGCTTTCCAATGCTCATTCCACGCTCAACCGATCCAAGGAGTTCCAAAACTCCTCCTATCTCTACACTCCCTAAGATTCACGACTAGGGCCAAGGTATGGTCCTTTTTCTCCCTTGTATATACCATTTATTTTCGTTTTTTATGTTATTCTTTTTCCCTTTTACTTGTTTATATCTCTTTCTTGAATTTTATTTCACACCGAGACGGTGTGAAGTAAGTTTGGGGGAGAGACCCATCTCTAATCTTGTGTTTTGTGATCTTATTTTTCTTTTTGCATACTTGAGTCTCATGCATTCATCTATGTGCATAGAAAAAGCAAAAAAAAATAAAAAATAGAAAATTTTGAAAAATACAAAAAGAAACATGTAGCTTTGCATTTGCATATTGCCTTTAAGATTGAGTCTAAAAGCATATAGGTTCGCATTTACATATGAAATGCATTGGAGATATTTGCCTTGTTGAAGTTCAAATTTTGGATTGAGATCGAAGCCCTTGTTCATAGTTACTTGTTGCATGATTTTCAATCTTGAAAAGCTGGAAAATCCATCATTGGACCCTTTCCTCTTTCGAAAATCTCTATCATTATAAGCTTTGCATGATTTTCATTACAACTCTCTTTATTATTGGACATAACTTGAATCTAATTTCTTGCTTAGGGAGTTAAAATGCTTCTTCATGGGTTTCCATAGACACATTCGAGTTATCTTATACCTATTTTACCACACTTGCTAACTCGAATGGCCATCTTCATCTTTAAGATGGTTTCTCCACCTTCACCCTATCCATTTTCTTTCAAACCATGCATTGATTTTGATTGAGTGAGGCCTCTTGTGTGCTTTCATTTGCAAAATCCCTAGAGAAGGTGATCGACAAGTCCTCTCTTCCATTAGACTAAGAATGTAATTATAGCTTAGGAATGATTAGTGATCTTTGATTGAAAATAGTCATTAGAATGAAGGACAAGTGCGGAAAGCCCGAAAAAGAGTCTTGTATATATAAAATCTTCTAGAGAACACTTAAGAAAAGAAATAGTTGCTCAAATGTGAAAAAGAAAAGAAAAATAGATAGTGCTTCCTCCCTAGAGTTGAAAATCTCATAAAAGGAAAGAGAGAGCACCAAAAAAATATAATGATTAAATAGAAATGAGCATGTGTTTATATATGAAAAAGTTCTCTACTTAGCCAAAAAGGAAAATAAGAGACTCGGGTTAAAGTCCTTATAAAGATCGAAGCTCATTGTTTGGGTGTCTAAGAGTTTTGGGGAATAAGATGTTCAAGTCATGGGATATACATAGATAAATAGATGAAGACATGAGAATGGGTAGGATCATGGAAGAGAGCCTTGTACCAACATTTGGTCACCTTCTCTATTGCTTTTGCGAAGTGACTTGCATTTTGTTTAGAGATGAACCACAAACACCATTGAACCTTCTCTTTTCCATATGTAAGCCTTTGTTATACCTAGCCAAATGAACTTGATTGAGACTCCCTTAGCAAGACCGCACTTAAAAGCTAAATGAATGTGAAGAGTTGTCTTGAGATTGATTGCAAGTTTGCTTTGGTTTTGAGTATGATTAGAGAGTTGGATTGGTATGATTATGGCGAAGTACGAGAGAGTAATGTGTTAAGTTATGCATTGTTTAACTTTGTTCAAGGACTTCGCGTTGAATCCATTCTTGAACTTTATGGTTTTGAATCCCTTGTAGTTTGCTTGAGGACAAGCAAGAGATAGTTTGGGGGAGTTGATATGTCTCTATTTCACATCATTTTAGATACCATTTCTCGTATAGATTCTTATGTTTTCATTGCATTATTAGAGTCTAGGTGCATCATTTGCATATCAATCTTGTTTCTATCTTGTTTCTTAGGTGTTTGAGATTCATGAAACATGGAGCCAAAAGAACCAAAAGTGAAAACATTCGATGAAAGGGTGGCTCATCGTGGCATGGCGTAGCGACCTGGTGCTGACCGGTGGAGCTCCGCGGCGAGACGTAGTGTGATGGTGCAAGTCGGTAACCTCCATCGGCCAGACGTAGCGGCCAAGATGATGTCGCCGCGATCTCATCGGTTTTGCCGAGTGTGCTAGCGACATGGCGTAGCGGGGAGATGATGACCGGTGGATCTCAGCAGGATGGTGTAGCGGCCAAATGCACGCCGGTAGACATCATCGACATGGCGTAGCGGTCAAATGCACACCGCTACGGAACCTCCGAGACTTAATGTCAACTTCCTAAACCAATTGTTATGCATTACTATTTAAACCCTCTAAACCTAAATGTGGGGATTATGCTTATTTTTCTTCAACTCTCTTAGCCACCTTAAGCTTTTGCTAGGGGCCTTTGTATGTATTTGAGATTTTTAAGTATCAAATCTTCTTTCTATCTTTAAATCTTTCATCTATTCATCTTCTAGTTATGATTATGCAAATATCAAACCAATGGATTTGTGTTTCTATAACTATGAGTGAGTAGTCTTTTAGATGAGTTAAGGGTTGGTTGATTTTGATGATTTGATGGGTTGAAGATGATGTTTAGGATTAGATTCTATGTTATTCCTTCATTTAGGTGGTTAGTAATGCTAGATTAGGCTTGTAATTGAGAAATCTAGATCATAGCATTTTCATGCCCACAAGGTGTTTGATAAAATGCTTGAAAGAAACCTAAGTGAGCTTTTCATTCCTTACCTATGAGAATAGTTGACTAGGATGATTTGTGGTTGGATTAGACTTAAATATTAATGCTCAATGATCATTTTAATTGCTAATGGAAATTATTGTTGATTGAATGATTGTTGAAGAGTTCATTGCCATGAAAGTGGATTGATCTATTTGTTGATCCTTTAGCCTAGGATATTGTTCATAATATGTTCTTGCATCATCAATGTTCATCATCTCATCTTAATCGTTGCCATTCCCAAGACTCATCGTCTTTTATCATTTGATTTCGAACCGTTTTTATCGCTTTTATTTAGTTTGAATTTGGTTTCTAAAACACATCTTTATATAGCTTAGATTGTTGCATAGACTTGCATTCCTAGTGTTTCTAATTCTTGCTTTCCTTGTGGATCGATCCCTAAAGTGCTTCAACGTGCTAAGGGTATTTGATAACCCGAGACCTAAAAACGTCTTTATCAAGTACCACAGCATCCTCAGGATATCTGGTATTGAAGTTGCCATTACTTGCAGCATCCAGAGCCATCTGATACCTCCAATCGATACCCCTGAAGAAAATCCGAAGCAACTGAACCTCACTGAACCCATGGTGTGGACAATCTCTCTGATAAGCCCTGAACCTTGCCCAAGCGGCCTTGAATGCCTCAGTAGGTCCTTGAGAGAAGGCTGAAATCTTCGTCCTCAGCTCTTCAGACCGTGCATCATCATAAAAGTTGTTCAGGAAAGCATTTTTAGTGTCCTCCAAAGTGGTCAGTGATCCCGGCTTCAACTGCTTAAGCCAATAAGCTGCTTCCCCAGCAAGAGAATATGGGAAGAGCTTACAGAACAGATAGTCGTTTGACACCCCGTTAGCCTTGATGCTAGTGACTAGATCCTCAAACCGCTCAATGTGATCCATAGGGTGCTCATGTGATAGCCCGTGGAAAGGGTTCTGACCTACAAGCGTGTAGTATGCAGGTTTGAGTTCAAAGTCATTCCTTTGAAACGGAGGCGGGCGGATGGCAGACCGGTTGGCATAGAACTGCTCTGGCCGGTTGTAATCCCCCAATGTCATTGCACGTGGACCTAAGGCACCAGGTGCACCTTGTCCAACCAAAACCCCACCAGCCGCTGGTGGGTGTCGATCGACACCAGCACCCTGGGCGGGTACTACAGCCTCAACAATGACTTGGCCGTTGTCATCGATCCTTTGGCCCTCTGCATTGTATGCATGGCCATCCCTGTCCCGGAGAACTCCATGTTCATCAGCCATGATGATAGTACGCAACATCGCTTCTGAATTCTTCGCTTTTCGGGTTCTTCGTTCTAACTTAGCTAGCTCTTGATTTGAAAGGGTTACTAGCTCAAGATTCTTGTTGCTCCGAGTTTTGCGATTAAGCATGCACCTGAAACACACAAGAAAGAAAGAAAGAACGAGATCAGTAACAAAATAAAAGAAAATTTAGACAAAAACTTAAACTTAAATCTAATGGTAAATTCAATAGTCCCCGGCAACGGCGCCAAAATTTGATATGCTCAAATTTACCCTGAGCTACTCTCTCAAATTAAGAGATCACTGTAGTACTTAGGGATCGAATCCACAAGGACTATGAAATACCCAATAAATCCCAGTAAAAGTATTATGCTAAATAAAGTATAATGTAATGAAATTGCAATGCGAATAATTAAACAAAGTGTAAATCAATGGAGTAAAGCGCTAGGCATAGGGAAATCTCAGGAATCTTCAGAACTGTGAATAAATTGAATTATCAGGATTATAATTATGAACCGTTCTAGAACTCAAACACAATTGTAAAACCTACCAGCTTTCGCCGCGTAAACTATCTATCCCTGAATCTAGAATTCCAAATTCCTTTGCTAAATTCTAGAATCCAGACAAGCAGTAATGATCAGGTTCAATTTGTTCACAAAATCCCTAAATCAAATTCCTTTGCAGATAGGTATTTTGCTCACCTAAGATAGATCTAGCAGTCAATTACACTTTCATGTCAATTGATAACCTTAAATCGGATTCTAGGTCGCGAATCTAGAATAAGCAATAAGTTCAATCCTAGATGAAGAACTCTATCAATTAACCCTAATAATCCAATGATTCAACAATTCCTCAGAAACCCTTGAAAACCCATAACCTAACAGGGAAACTACTCAGACATGGTGGAAGCAACAATCATCATGATATGAATAGAAATCATTCAATATAATAGAAAATAAAAGTGAAGAACAAAGAGTATCCAGAATTAGAGGAAGATGATACAAGCTTGAGATAGATGGAGGAGGGTCTGCTCCTTGATCATCCTTAAAACCCTGATCTAAAACACAATAAATAGCTAAAAACTCGTACATGGACTAATGCCAAAATATTAGAAACTTCTGGGCAAAATTGTAAATCTTCCAAAATTTCCGAAGTTGTCCGCCTGTGGTGTCGACCGACACTCATGGCTGGTGTCGATCGACACCAAGTCACACATCGCCTCAAAACATGATTCTTCGATGCAACTTCCTGGTCTTTGCTCCAAAATCTCCCATATTCTTCACATTAGTCCTAAATGCATACCTGAAGATAAAAGACTCTAATAGACTCTAAAAACACCAAAAAGACTTGATTAAAGACTCTTATATCATGGTTAAAACCCATAAAAACCATGATATATCAATGGTCGATCTTGAAGAGGGATCAATCAGCAACAATGACGAGCTTCTCATTGAAGCGATAGCAGCAAGGTTCGATCAAATGATGAATGAGGATAAGAGATAGATCAAAGTTTGCCACACAAAGTTGTGGAATGACTTTGTGATAAGAACATGAATCAATGCCTATGTGAATCGCACACAAAGACAAAGATCCCACTTTCTTTCTCAGGGAATCACACACAATAGAAAAGACAAGCAAACAAAGCCGAAGCTTAAAAGGTGAGAAAACTCTCGGTTTTTCTTATTTCTTTCAAATTCAAGGGTGATTTTTACAATGATATGAGTTGAACTTTTATAGGCTCGTGTATAGCTCATCTGAAACAATAAATAAGAGAATAAATCAACATAAATATAAATAAATCAAACTTAATGATAAATCAATCAAATGCTTGATTGATATGGCCTTTAATGCTCGACTTTGGGCCAAATGAGGAAAACGTGAAGGTGCTTTGTATCTGGACAACTTGGGCATGAAGTAGTGACACCTTGGAACATTCTGGACCATGTAAATAGACTCCAAATAGGCTGGATCGAAGAAATCAAAGAGATATATCTGTTGGACCAGATTTGACATAATTGGCTCCGGATAAAGAAAGTTGAGGTGTGAAGAGATCCACTTTATCACATGCTTGATGGTTTACTTTAATGACTTCTCAAGAGCATGTAGAAGAAATAAACTCTCCTGGATGCCATACACGAATCCTCAAAGTGCCAAATATGGAAAGTTCATCTTCTGATCGGTTTAATGTCTCTCAGGTTAGATGCCGGTTTTTGAGCTGATCAGAATTGACTTGGGCGAGATGTGAAATGTTCTTGGATCCTTGATGGGTCACATGTATGGACCAAGTCAGGTCTTCGCTTAGTTCTTGGATGTCCGCATCATATATCAATACTTACCAATCAAATGACACCGACAAAAATTAGGGCGGATAATATCCGAAAAACTCCTGAAAATTATGAAAAGAGATTCGGACATGGAAGGACAATCACGAATTTGAGTGGAATTAGTAAACCTTAATCTGAATCTACGAGGTGTCATTCGATGGCCTCCTTTGTTTTTTAAAACAACATAAAACATTATCTCCTTCCATACACCCGGACGAACTATAGGCACAAAGGATGTGATCAATGGTTTCTCGATAGTGACTTGAATCTTGGAATCCTAACAAAGCAGAAGTTTAATTAGCAAGATAAAAGCCAAATGTTTAGCATCCAATTTTAAAGGTCCATGAGAACAAATCTCCTTAAATAGATCTAAAGGCCATAAGATATATCATCTATTTAATAAAAGAATACTAACCCACTAATCGCATAGAATTAGTTCCAATGTTTCTCCATGTCGATTATGGTCTTTATAAGTTTGCAAAATCTTCACGCGAACCATCCTGCACGTTTTGGTTGAACAGATTCGAGAAATTAACCATGACATGATGAATAACTATTCAAAGCGAGGGTCCAAATAAACTTAAAAGAGGAAGTTTTCATTCTTCAAAAATAGAACAACTATGCTCCTTATATATGTTTCATATACAGATTCAGAGAATATTCTTTCCCGATAATTTAAGAATATTTACATTTAGTTTAACTGATACTAGATTCGTACCCGCACGTACGTGCGGGGTTATATTTGTAAGACAGATTTATTCAGGATTTATTATATTTTGATTTTAATTTTAATTATGTTTGTTATAAAATATAAATGTCATCAATCAAATTTGGTTAAAGTTTAAAAATAATTTTGTGTGATTAGGTTGGTATATCATGTATAGAAAAATAGACATGTTCATTTTAGAACATAAAACCCGTCCAATCCTGTATCTATTGGGAACTTTTTTATTCCATAACCGTTTCTTTTTAGTTAACTACTCGTTTAAATTTTAGATTATTTATTTTGGGTAAAAGATTTGGTAAGAAAATCATATTTGATACTTGTATTTTACGTTTATGATCAGAATTATATAATTATCCATATTTCTCAAAAATTCTCTAAACTTTTTCAAAAGTATAATAATTTGATAAAATATATGTCCCGAATACGACATTTATCCAAATTAGTGAGAATTTGAATATTGAATTTATCTATCCTAATTTTTTGATCTCGTCTCGTTACTCAAAAATTCCATCCCGTATTTAATCAAACTTATTTTGGGTAATGTCTTTTAATTCCCGAATTATATGTTCCCGTCCCGATCAAAAGTATGTGCGGGGGTTATAATTAAAAAAAAAAAATTGTAATCGGTATATCACTAAAAATTTGGAATCATATTGGTTTGATATTTTGTTCAGTATTTGATCTGTTTTAATCTGGTTTATGAATGTTATAAGGGTGAATTGGTGAAATAGCCTCATCCAGCATGCATATTGGCAAAATGACCAACGTGTCAGAGGCGTTAAGTAAATAACCTTCACGGGCTGGGTAAATGACGTTAATGCCCCGCGACCAAAGGCGGGAGATGAAACCGACGAGCGCGTAGTTCCTTCTAGGGAGACATGAAAAGTAGACAATGTCAGAGATGTTGGATAACTATGCACGTGAGGCCGAAGTGATTGTAACTACTTTTATTTAAAAGTGTAACATATAATTGTACAAATTCCATGTAAGTGTTGACGAAAGTAGTGTTTTTTTTTAAAAAAACCACCAATTAATTAGTTCACTAGAGAGGCCCAAATTGGGTGGGCTTCGGCGATATCCAAGAGTAAACCAAACAGAGAGTCCAGTAACCCAACTATGTCGTAACAAAATAGAAAAGCGCAGCAAGGTAGAAGGAAGGTACAAGAACAGTAAACTGCTATTAAGACGCCGCCTACCGCATTCATGTACTAATGTCCTTATAAACAGAGACGATTAATAGCCCGACTTCAAATAGAAGCGAGCGTTGCATAAGGGAAGAGAAATGCAAAAAGAAATTTCAAAAATGTGGGGTGGGGTGATTAAACAGTTCTTGTTACATCCTTCGGGCATGAGGAAGAATGGAGTTTTTAGAAAACAATTTGAAGGCTTCCTTCGCGAGAACAAACCGGAGGCCCACTACTTGGAAGGGCTCTGGTTGGCACTATGGGAGCAAAATATAGAGGAGGCGAAGACCCACATGATGGAGGCAGTGAATCATGTAGACGATGCCGAATTTGTGATGCTCATGTTCACGATCTGCACAGGTGAAATTGAAGTTTCCGAGTTCTTCACCACATATCTGAAACGTCTGCCTTGGGTTGAAGTTCTCCGGCTGGGGGACTTAATGTGGGAAAACACTGAGAGAATGGGGTCTGCGAAGACACGTGCGTATGTTCCTACATGGAAAACGGTTCTGCCAGGATGCGTTGAAACTCATAACATTCACACGCGCTGTGAGGAGTGCTATATATATTGGAGTGCTAGTAAGTTCTGGGGTTTCCTAGATTGTCTTTCGTGCTATGTAGTATGTTCTGCTTCGGAATGTTGTGTTTCACCTTCTAATATGTAAAGAACTGGGTAAAATTACAACTAAGCTACTGCCGTCGTTTAAATGTTATTGAACTCTTGATTTGACAAGTGTCCAATAAGATGCAGTTCGCTGGAGTAGCTATTAGCGGTGAAGATAACATTGAAAAATGCAACATTAATTAGGAAAAAAAAAATGGAGAGTGTTAGTATGAAGGCTAAAGTATTTTCTGCTGTAACATGAAATATTCGCAAAGAACACGTATGATTACGGAGCAAGTTGGGTTAAAGGTCAGCGATACGTATAAATTAAATTTTAATATGGGTACGTCTTTATAAATTTGCGCATTTTTTTAGGATTTATAGGTAACTCTGTGTGGAAATTGCGAGTAGTTGTCCGATAAAAAGTTGGAAAAGCTTGGCAATGTAGTCCGTAAATGACCTCCATAGGATTACCATACAGAGATGCATAATTCAGCCGTAACGTTATTTTACTCGTATAATAAGTCCAGTATCTGAATATCACAAACAAACATGGGAAATGCTTATATAGGCCTTTGATATCTAGTCCGTTTTAATATTATTACATGAGATTCCCATAAATCACAACAATCATTATAAGGCCACTTGCAGCAAGTTAAAAAGTGATGAAGATAATATAAACATCTAATCTTACCAGTCGTGACAGTAAGACCACATTCATTAGTTAAATATCCATCCTTATAGACGTACCTGTCGGAGTTGGAAAAAACATAAGCATATGTGTTTAACTTGTATAATTAGTGCAGTAGATGACTATAATAAAAGTACATGCAAAATGCTCAGACCATCACTTGATATAGCGTATGCTTAAATCGTATTACTTGAGATCTTGAAAAATAACAACAATCATTACAACGCAACTTGCAGTTGATAGGAAGCTATTCTAGATAATGGTAGACGTGACTGGGGTCTGCAAATAGTATAGGTAGCAGATACGTATCCACAGCATTAAATGCTGAGAGAGAGGATTCCCGGGTATGAGACGGGAGATTTTTTCGTAAACACACAAAAAAACCTATAAGGCATGCAATATCCGAGTATATCAATACTTTTTTTTTTTATAATTATTTTAACAAACCCAAGCAAAGATAAATGGAAGAGGAAAATATCTTCTGACAGAGATTTGCCCTGCCTTGGGCTTCGGTGGGAAATCGAATTTTAAAATTTAAAATTTTATTCCTAGCTATGAGAGGGAACATAAGGGTAGACTGTAGCCAAAATATCGGGAGATATTGTAACCCTAGGGAAGGGTCAAGTATCTTTGGCTATAAAAGGGTAACACAGCCACTTCATATCCATCACATTACTTCTCCTAAAAACGAACTCAACAAAAGGAAAAATCTTCTGCGCACAGTCAGGATTTCTGGTAAGAAGATATAACCTATTTCCTTGTTTTAGTTGACCGTAGTTATTGCTATTTGGCTGAATACGATGATATTAATGACTTAAGGGTTTTCCCAGGTACGTTATGGTTCTTTTAAACGAAATAAAAGACCGAGATGTACGTGTTTTTAGTGGAGGCTGGTACATCAGAGATGACGGCTCCTGGGAATTCATCAAGGACCCCTGCAACTGCCTCCGTAAACTTAGCATCCCCAGTGGTGAGAAAGTTCACATCGCTAGAGCAACCATCCGAGCTGCCTTTGGGAGTCCCGTGAGGTTGCAATGGAAGGGGCAAAAGGATCTCCGACGGAGAGTTACATTCTCTTGCCGGCGTACTTATTTCTCTTACAAGAAGCCAATCCCAGATCAATTGTTGAACTCAAGACGGACGTCGATAGCAGTGAATCCCATAAATTCAAATACCTCTTCCTCGCATTTGGTGGGTCATTGGATGGGTTTGCTTTCTTGAGGAAAGTTATTATTCTGGATGGGGCACATTTAAAAGGAAAGTATGGTGGCTGTCTCCTCACCGCGAGTGCGCAAGACGCAAACTTCCAAGTGTTCCCGTTGGCTTTCGGAGTCGTCGACAGCGAAAATGACGATGCGTGGGAGTGGTTCTTCAAAATTCTCAGTCGCTCCGTTCCTGACGCGGACACCCTGACCTTTGTGTCAGACCGCCATTCCTCAATTTACACAGGCCTCCGGAGGGTAAGAATCTGAAACTGGCCATAGAATATATCTACTTGCCAGGAATGCGTTTATTATATGCGTTATATGGGAATTTATTGTCACAAAGTCCCATATATTTGAATATGGAAGCCAACTATATAGATGTTAACTAGTAGCATGTCATTCTAAATTATTACAATGACCAATGTCTTATATATATGAGATCCTAATGGGTGCATGCCTTAAAGCTAAATGCATACGCTCATACCCAAATGAAGATAACAGTTCTAATGGTTTAGAGATTTATTATGCAGGTATATCCAAAAGCGAAGCATGGAGCGTGTGTAGTCCATCTATGCCGAAATGTGGTGTCTAATTTCAAAAGCGTCACCTAGCGTTCCATGTCTCCCGAGCTGCAAGAGCATTCAGTATCCCAGAATTTCATAAATACTTTGCAGAGATAAGTAAAATCCACCCCGGATGCGCGACTTACCTTGAAAATGTTGGATTTTGCCATTGGACCAGGTCGCATTTTCTTGGGGATCGTTATAATGTTATGACGTCCAACGTCGCTGAATCCTTAAATGTTGTCTTAAAGGAAGCCAGAGAGCTCCCCATAATTTCTCTTCTTGAGTTCATTCGCACAACTCTAATGAGTTGGTTCGCAATGAGGCGGGAGGCTGCGAAAGCTGAGACCTCCAACCTGACTCCGAAGATGGGTGAGGTTATCCACCGGAAGTTTGAGAAATCTTTGGGTTTCTCGGTCAGGATGATTGATACGATGGAGTACGAGGTGGTCGCTTCCGGCCTGATGTCTTTCCATGTTAACTTAGAAACTCGTAGCTGCTCCTGCAGGGAATTTAACCTCCTCGGCCTCCCGTGTGCACACGCCATTGCAGCATCCGTAGCTGAGGGGGCCAAGATACCAACGCTGCTTAAGCGGGAGTACTCAATCGAGACTTGGAGGAAGACCTATGGAAGCTCCATTAAGCCAGTTCCTGATGTTTCTAACGCATTCCCACTACCAGACCCCATACGGTCGCTCCAGCTGGGCCCACCAGTCGCAAGAAGGCCACCAGGTAGGCCCAAAAAGAAACGAATTCCCTCTCGCGGGGAGATTACGGTAAATTATCCCCCTTTTTAAAAATTAGTACATGTATTTATATGGTATATCGTAAAACTAAGACGTACACCATGTCACTAGGGGAAAACACGGCAGATGACACATTACTCTCGCTGCGGGGGCTGTGGTCACAACCGGGCGACATGTAGGATGCCCATATAAGGTATACTTTGGCTTAGTTTAACTTCTTTACAATGTGCATCATCTGACTGTAAATCAAATCGACCCTCTATCAAGGCACCACTCACAGGCACCGTGGTTTAAGTCATGGGGAGGAAGTTGTTTGTTTTTTGTGGTTACGGGAACGTCAATGCGCTGTTGTGAAGGAGTTTCCAGTTACTTGTTGCATTTTCATGTACATAGTAGGAACGTGAAGGTTCTACAAACTGGCAAGTGGAATTTCCATGTTTACAGCCAACAAGTTAAGAAGCCCGCAACGCGTCTATCTTTTTATGTGTGCCTTGTGTTATATAAAATCTGTGTAGTACGTCTGCCAGGAAGTTGTTCCCACTAGTGTTGTAAACCCCATGCTATTAAATAAAAACGCGGTTGTTTAATTAATATTACAAGTCCAACCGTAGCATTGTAAGTATGAATGTTAAAGATAAATAGAACGGTATGCACATAATGACATTTACGAATACGGAGACACCACGTAGGAGTAGGGAAAACAATAGTAACCTCACTGTGCATAGTGTAACAGGGACTAGATCCAAGCGGGGTATAGCCCAAAAACAAAAGTGGGGTTGGTGCCGCATTTAATATGCATTTACATCAGTTTTTTCCGCATCCACCGCAACTACCACCAAAACCTCTTAAATTCTCCTACCAAGCGAAGCCCTAGTCGTATGGGCTATAAATGTTGGACATGCCGCTTACTAAAAACTTAAAAACTAGAACTCATAAAAGTTAGAGCAATGTGGGAGGGTATTCTACGGCAGTATCTAGAAAATCCCGTGTATATGGAGCGAAATGGCTTGTTTAGGAAACAATTTGATGAATTCTTAGCGGCAAATAAACCAGAAGCACATTACCTACAAGGATTACAATATGCTCTGCATGATAGCGATCTAGACAAAGCGAGGAAGCACATTATGCAGGCGGTTAACCACGTAGATGAAGCTCTTTTCTTGTTAATAATGTTGCATATTTGTGCAGGTGATAGTGAGGTTGCTGAATTCTTCGTTTCGCATCTATATCGGAAGCCTTGGGCTGAGGTTCTGCGCTGTGGAGATCAAATGTTCCAAATGGTGGAGCGGATGGGTGCTAGGAAAACGGGTGTGTACATAAGTACCCGGAAATTTACATTGCCTGGATGTGTTACCATTCACAACATCCACTCACGCTGTGAGGAGTGCTACGTGTACTGGTGTGCTATGAGATTTGCCGAGCTTTGTTAGTTGCTTTTGTCGTTCTGGTGCCCCAAATAAGTGTTCAAAAATTTATAGCTCTATGCAATCAGAGTTGATTGGTTTATTTGTCCCAGTAGTGTTTTTTCCCTTTAGTAAGCCCCAACCAAAGCGGCACCACTATGTAAGATGCAATATGTCCCTTTTCGGTTATTTTAATGTAGACCATTACAAAAGTTTGCTCTCAAATATAATGACACGATTTCTACATAAATAACGTTGTGTTAGACAAAACTCAGTGTGATATTCAAGGGAGAGCTCCATTTAATTGGGAATTAAAGCCTCAAAGTGAGGGGCCCATAATTCACCAAAAAATGGTATTGGGAAGAGTATGTGAGAAGGGGATTAAAGATTGTATAAGGTGACAGGGGACGCATGCATCCCTCAATTTACTTGAAATATTCAGTGTTAGCTAATATTTTGCCTATTAAATGAAGTTTGATACGGTAAACAATAAAAATCTAAACTCTACGAAAAAGTGGGGACCCGACGCTATTTACACGCAGAGAAAGTGGGGAACCCAAGGGTAACAGAACAACAGAACCTTTGGATGACAAATATAGGTATCTGCTTATGCTGATGACGAAGACATATTTTCTACCTAAAATACGTTGTATACCACATTATGCGAGGGGTTTTCCCACGGTGACACAAACCTATATCATGTTCTAACATGTTGTTGTTCTTTTAAATGGATCTCTCGCAAACATAATGACATGTTTTCTACATAAATTACTTTGAATAACACATAACGCGAGGTGATATTCTACGGGGACGCATAAATATAACATATTCGAACATATTGGGCGTCTCTGCCAAGTATTGTGATGAAAGTTGGACACAGAAAACCATACAAAACTAAACCCTAAAGGAAAATGGGGAACCCAAGGGTAAAGGAACAACTGAACCTTCAGAGTACGGACACATGTCCTTGACTAGTATGGTGACGAAGAAATTGCCTCTTATATGAAATTTGGACACGGAAAACCATACAAATCTAATCCCTAAAACGAATTGGGGAACCCACGGGTAAAGGAAACGCTGAACCTTCAGATTACAGAGACATGTCTCTACCTAGTATTGTGATAAAGAAATTGCCTCTTATATGAAAGTTGGACAGATAAAACCGTACAAATCTAAACCCTAAGAGAAAGTGGGGAACCCAAGGGTAACAGACCAACAGAACCTTTTGATGACAAATATAGGTATCTGCTTAGTCTGATGACGAAGACATAGACAATTCAATTGAATTTGGTCATTTTTAATGGTGTGCTCGTAAATACAATGACATGTTTTATACCTAAAATACGTTGTATACCACATTATGCGAGGGGTTTTCCCACGGTGACACAAACCTATATCATGTTCTAACATGTTGCCTTTCTTTTAAATAGATCTCTCGCAAACATAATGACATGTTTTCTAGATAAATTACTTTGAATAACACATAACGCAAGGTGATATTCCACGAAGACGCCTAAATATAACATATTTGACCATATTGGGCGTCTCTGACTAGGATTGTGATGAAAGGTGGACACAGAAAATCGTACAACACTAAACCCTAAGAGAAAGTGGGGAACCCAAGGGTAACAGAACAACAGAACCTTTGGATGACAAATATAGGTAACTGCTTAGGCTGATGACGAAGATATAGACAATTCAATTGAATTTGGTCATTTTTTAATGGTTTGCTCGTAAATACAATGACATGTTTTCCACAAAAAATACGTTGAATACCACAATATGCGAGGGGTTTTCCCACGGTGACGCATACCTATATCATGTTCGAACATGTTGCTTTTCTTTTAAATGGATCTATCGCAAAAAGAATGACATGTTTTCTAGATAAATTACTTTGAATAACAGATAACGCGAGGTGATATTCCACGGGGACGCATAAATATAACATACTCGAACATTATGCAAGTTTAGAGGAACGACAGTAATACGACAAAGGTGTTTAAATGGGACCATGGCATGCTTCATAAGCGGCAATAATGTACTTCTTAACATCACTGAAAACATCAATCGACTTCATCCTACTGCACGCTTCAAGACCACCTTCGGAATGAGCTTCAATACAAGCAACTGTCATTATACCTGAGTGTTTTAAAAAGCAGACCTGTGGGACAGCCTTACCACGCTCAACAACTAAAGGATGCAGAATAAGCTTTTTCTTCCCACATCTGGTAGTAGCATAATGCACAATATAAGGCAGCATCTCAGCGAGAGGAGCTAATTGGGTTTTCATCTTTGATTCTCGTGAAAACGACGTGTATGCATCTAAAACGGTGATGGTCCAGTCTATAAAACTGACGCATAGGGCAACCCAATGAAGATTGTCGAAACAAAATGGCATGTAGACGACTGACTGAACAGTTGAGCTACTGTTAAGTACACCCTCATCGAAGCCATACATCCCCTTCTCAATCGAGCGGCTGAATTTGGGATGATGCTTTAACACACCCAAAACAAAATCCCAATCTAAGAAGGCAGGAGCAGAAGACGGAGTTACATGTGCTGTTTGTGGCCTAGAACACCGTAGTGTATTGATGAAAAGGTTCATCGCCTACAATGTTGAAATAATTTAGACAAAACAATGGACATTTAAATTTCTTTCTCGGAGACATGGATATTTGAAGAATGCAAAGAAACTTACCAGCAGAGGTACATCTCTGAGCTCAACAATCTGACGCACCTCCAAAGTTGTAAACGATCGGCCAGCCCCAAAATCGAGGACACTGCAAAATAGCGGTTGGAAGCAGTAATACCATTAGGAAAGTAGATGCGGAAGGAGCAGATTGACGTTATATGTAATAAACAGTTACCCGTCTGTAGAAGTTAACCGATTTAGTTTTTCCAACTGGCCAAAATCATAACCAAAATTATGGAGGACCATATCGGTTGATGGAAGCAGTGTAGGTGGAACCTGAAGTTTTAAGATATGCGAATGAGTTATTTCAAAATTACATGTATTACTCTAATATCCGAGTAACCAGGATGTAACCAATGATACTTTCTAGAGTTCAAGTGAATTAGAGCCGTTATTTACCTCGGGAGACTCTGCACAGTTAGCTCCTGGGTTTACATGTGCCTGTAAGGAACCGCCGGAGGAGGCATCCTTTGAACCATTTACAAGGTCGTCCCCATGCTGATTCTCCGATGGAGCTACATCATCTGGTTTACGCCTTTCCTGCAAGATAGAAATAAAAAATATAGAGGAATATACCAAAAATAGCAACATAAGTGAAGATATCTCCGCATAGAATGAACCTCAACACTATGCCAAGAAGCTGTGGGCGCATTCTAATGAGGTAATTCAAAATTACATGGCTTACTCTAATATCGCGAGTAACCAGGATGTAACCAATGATAGTTTCATAAATAAATGTGGTAGAGGGTTTGAACCTTGTCAAGGGGAGATCTAGGCTGCACGATATTGATGTCACTCGTTTGCCTATCTATTCTCTTATTAGTTTGGGAGTTAAGCATACTTAGTTGTTCAAGCTCTTTCTACAGTTCTAGTGATAATATTTTGTAAGGCTTGATATGATGGCATTAGTATATAAGCATACAACCTATAGATGAAGTGAAGCCGTTATTTACCTCGGGAGCCTCTGCACAGTTAGCTCCAGGGTTTACATGTTCATGTAAGGAACCGCCGGATGAGGGATCCTTTGGACCATTTTCAATGTCGGCCCCATACTGATTCTCCGATGGAGCTACATCATCTGTTTTACGCCTTTTCTGCAATATAGAAATAAAGAATATAGAGCAATATACCAAAAATATCGACATAATTGAAGAAATCGCCGCATAGAATGAACCTCAACACTATGCCACGAAGCTGTGGGCGCATTTATTGTTTGTGATTGAATATTTTCCTCGAGAGATGCCAGAACAGAACCAATGACCTGGTTAGTAGAAGTGGTTTCATCCATTTTCCTTTTTGACCTTCGGCCTTCATCATGAGTACATTTGTTAACAACTTCATCATTTAATTTGCCGCGTTCCTTAACATGACCCTCTTTTACAACCTTTCCCGCATTAGAAACAGCTTTCCATGACACTATTTTCTTTGGTTGTTGGCGCCGTTTAGACCTTGTCTGCGGACTTGTCTTCAGAGAAGACGAGAGGAGGCGGGCTTCCATTTCGGCTAAGGCTTTTAGTATCCGGGTCTCGCAGCTTTGTACTTTATCATTAACGTACTCATGAGTTACTCCCGAGTCCGGGACTTTCGATTTTTCTTTCCTCCTGAAGCTGTTGCAACTGCTACCCATATTCCCACCAGGGGCTGCACCTTCCCTTTCGGCAATTTCCTCATTTGAACTGGTATCCACAGCTTTTGTAGAAAGGTCGACCACATCATCAGGTAGGAGGCCTCCAAGGAACATCGAAGCAATGAATTTCTGATTAGCCTCAATTAGTTGCTTGATACGAGTTACTTTTTCATCATCAACTTCATCAGGCCAAGTGGCAAGAGACTGATTCCCCGCACATTCTTCGTTGGAGCCGAGAATGCAGGTGACAGAACACTGTGGAGGAGGGAAAAACACAAACACTTAGTATATCATGCAACATTTCCGTATTACTTGCAACATTTACGAAATCAACTGGTCGTCTACAATTCTCAAGGAACATTACAAAGACACATGATATTGCTAACAACCCCTGCACTGACCAGCCGTAGCAGATGGTGTAAGAGGCAGACATAATGTGATGATATATAATGTAAACACAACTATGAGGGACATGTATGTATTACTAACCGCAGCTTCGCGATCAAGCTTCCAAATGGGGTCCAATTTGATGGTGTAAAGCCGCGGAATATCTGAACAGTGACAGATTTCCTCCGCAACTTCTCAGCTTCTCTTGCTGAAATGCTGGTAAGCGTAATTTCAAATGAAGTTGTACCCCAGGGGTAAGCCAGCAGGGTCTCCAGCTTTTCTGACATCTCCGCATGGGTGGGCGATATTTTTAGATGTCCCGATGTTGGACACAAAACACCATCTATGAGTGCCAGGACTGCATATCGCAGCCTCATATCTCTATCTGTCACCAACCCTTTTTTGAGACGATTGACAACCCAAGGAACAGTGATATCTGCAGCCCTTCCGAAAAGCTGATACCAGTATGGGCCCGGCAAAAGTTTGCGCTTTCCCTTCCTGCCTTTCATCTTGGGTAAACTGCCGCAATTGAGACCAGTCACATGTTGGAACTCCGGAATAGCAAATCGTATAGGATAACCCCCGAAGATGAACCAAAATTCATGTTTTTTTCCGGGTCACTAGCTGGCGCGTCAACATGAAATGAACTAATTTCCCGGAGAACGCCGGCTGAGATGGGAGATCCAACAATTTCCCAAACTCAGAGTTTTTAATAATGTCAACTTCATCCGCGTTTAATGCTTTCGATATCTCATCGATGATATCGAGGTCGCCATAGTAATGTACCCTCTCACCGCTAGGTTCAGATCCTCGCCTGAACAGCCGGCTGGGTAAGTGAGGGGTTCGCATGAGTGCAGCAGCTAGGTTGATTTCCCTACAAACAGGAAGATGAACAGTTGCTTAGTCGGCGAGATGAAAAGTTATGGTTAGGAGAGAGAGACCTAATTTAACAAAATACCAATTAGAACTGTAGTTGAAATTGCGGCTACAGCGACCTAATCGGTAGGAAAGATCTACCCAAAAGTAGGAGACGACGCCGTGGAAGCCCTGGGGAAAAGAAGATGAACAGTTAAAGGGCGGATAGAGAGACGGTTACTCCCAACAAAAGCGTGGGAAGATCTTTCAGAGCGAAAACCACACATATAGAGTTGCATAGGAGCGAGGCTTACCCGTCAATGGCTTCTAGTACTCGTCGCTGCGAAAAGAGCCGGCAAAGAGGGAGGAAATTTGGGAAATTGGAGTGCAAGGTTTTTTGGGAAATAACATCTACAGGAAACAGAAGGGAAGGGAAAATAAAGTCGTGACAAGTTTGCCGCATAAATGTGGCCTATTTTTTTCCGCAGGGTTTTCAAATTTTAAAAGTGTAATGATGAGACCTACACATATTGCCGGTGTAGAGTGCAGACCTAAAAGAGGAGTAAATGGACATTTACCCAGGCCGCCTGACATGCACTGTTCGAGGAAAGCCATTTTCCTAATAACTTTTTTTTGCAGGGTTATCTACTGCAATTTCCCATGTTATAAATATCAATCATAATTCGGACTCGTCACGGTTTGATATTTTGATCAGTATTCAATTTGTTTTAATCCGATTTATCAATGTTACAAATAATAATATTACATTATTTATTACTTTACGTTACCTAGGTGAAGCAAAATGTTTATGCAATATAATATATTTAAAAAAAAAATATTTAAAGCTTGTATGTGATATTAATTTTTCTTTGATTAAAATTTTGTAATTATTATTTAAAATATAGATATTAACAGTAGTAACATAATTTATTATAAACTATTTATTTTCAAATATAAGAGATCCGACCAAATTCATGTCTTTCTCGGTGTCGATATCTTCGGTTTGTTATCTTCTTCATCAAATTTCTATCCAATTGACTACTAAACATCAAATCCGTGTCCGATTAACGAATCTTGCAAATTCCTGTTCGATTTTGTTCATCCAATTCATGAAATTCAGGTAAGCTAACTTTCTTTGATTTATACATAATATGTTTTGTAATTTGGGAAAATCGTTCTTAGTAGTCAAATAATATGAAATTTGTAGTCGAATAGATGTATCAGAGTAATCCTATATCGATATATTTATAAATCTCATCAAGGTTTTTTTTCTTTTTCTAAAGATAAACATCGATTTTAAATCTATGAAGCATTAGCTACATGGTCCTCAAGTTTTTGAAATCTCTAATGTTAACACCAAAAGATAAGATTCTTACTTTGATTGTGAAATGTTTTTGTTTTTTCAAGAGAGATATTCCAGATTCATGAGGACTCCTATGTAAATGTATTCTCTTAACATTGAGTCCGTTAGTTTTTCTTTTTATTTTTTTTTGCAGGAAGATTGGTGTTGTTAGACCTAATCATGCAAACGATGCATTACCATATCCTTTTTATATTTCCTATTATACAAAAATGTATAAATTTCTGAATAGCCATGGAAATTGTTTTGAGGCTAGCAATTGTTTTTTTGTCTTTGTCCGTAAGTTATGAGTGTGCTGTAAATATAGAAGTATTCGTTAAGTAAGAATATGTTATGTCGGAACATTGACTGGCTGGAATCTAAATTATTGCCTTTTCTGAAAGGTTAGCAAACAACAAAGTCTCTTCTTCTTCTTCTATTTATCGTAATGTTGTCTCTTTGTGAAAGTTAAATGTTTTGAAACATTTGCAGATCATTACATTCTCTTTGATTTTCCTCGCCAAGTGTTGTCTTGTAGATTTTTTATTTATCTGATTCTTGATGGAGGCAAAAGCTATAAGAAAACTGTTTTACTAGTTTTAATAATTCTTGTGAAGCATCTTTTGTGTTCAATGGAGACCAGTTTGTATGGATTATCACGTCAAAAGAGCATAGAATCTTCGAAGTTGTCAAAAGAGCTATAGTTTTTTGTTTATACTCAGGTGTTGTGATCAGTTTATATGCTACTGTATAGGACCCACTTATCTTTGAAATTTTTCAAGTGATCAGTGTGTTTGTATGGTTTCAATAAACTTGTTCATCCTCATTACTACAATCATAAACTTGTTCATCTTTGTTTACAGATTCGCATTCACTAACACTTGTTTGTATTTCTGAATGCAGTATTCCATCAGGAAACATGTCTGTGCTTGCAAAGGATCCTCCATCAATGCTGTAGATGGAATATGATTTAGCAATCAGGATTTTACTTATGGTGTGTTAAAGAGAATTTAAATTGCAGAATATTGATATGTGCCTGAGCTTGAGCCTTAGATCGAGTAAAGTAAGCCGTCTTGAACCTTAGAACAGAGATTGATTTAAGCTTTAAACTTCCTTTAACCCAAGCCTCTCTCTAGAGAATTAGGTTAATGCTGGAAGATACCTCTTTATTAATCTTTAGAGATCTTTATATAGACCCTGTTACAACTCAAAGAAAGGAAAAATCACTAAACCTTAATCTAATAAAAAATGGAAATTATCTTAATTGCCTAAAAACTTAAAGGAAAACACCAAAACCCAAAATACTTAACCGACTTATGTAGCTAGAGATTTCCTGCGTTGGTAAGTGATACCAAATCTGGTATCATTACTCTCCTCCTCGACTAAAAACTTGTCATAGAGCTCCAATTCTGGATATGCTTCTATCAGCTTTTAGGCATCCTCCCAAGTTGACTCATGGTCTGAAATTTCACTCCATTTGGTAAGTACTTGTCTGATCCCTCCCCTGTTTCTTGCCCGAAGTAGCTTTACCGGCTTTGGTGGGACTATCCGCCCTTGAAGAACTGGTGGAAGCGTGGGGCTATTGGTTGGACAAGCTCCCATATGTATATTGAGAAGAGAGACATGGAACACATCGTGTATTTTCGTTCCCATAGGCAGCTTAAGTCGATATGAGACTGTTCCCACCTTAGCTAATATTTCAAATGGGCCATAAAACTTAGGTGAAAGTTTCGTGAAGCCTTTTTTGGCTACCGTCAACTGCCTATATGGTTGAAGCTTGAGCCATACCCATTCCCCAACTGCAAACTCAACAACTCGATGTTTTTCATCATAAGCGTTTTTCATCTTCTGTTGTGCCTCTAGCAACCGTTCTCGAGCCATCACAATAAACTGATCTCGTTTTTCAAGTGCCACATCCACTGCTTCAACCCGCGAACTCCCAGCCACATAATCGAGAAGCCGAGGTGGCTCCCGTCCATACACCATACGGAAAGGTGTTGTCTTGAGACTAGTGTGAAATGAAGTGTTATAACAATACTCTACCCAAGGCAGGCAAAGGAGCCAATTCCGTGGCGTATCTTCAGTTAAACAGCGCAAGTACATTTCCAATGTTCGCAAACATCCCCTTTTCAGTACCGTTAATGGCCGAAACTGCACATTCTTTTTCTGGTTCTATCTCATTACGCCTTGAAAGGGCGTCAGCTGCTTTATTTGAACAACCAGAACGAAATTCAACAGAAAAATCAAATCCCAATAACTTACTAACCCAAAGTAATTGCGGTGAAGTCAAGGAGAGTCGTTGTTGTTCCAGCAAAAACTTGAGGCTATAGTGATCAGTACGAATCACAAAACGACGTCCCCATAAATATGGTCTCCAATGTATAACTGCCTTTGCTAAGCCAATCAACTCCCTTTCATATGCAGCCAATTTAAAGTGCCTATCAGCAAGCTTCCGGCTCAAAAATGCGATTGGGTGCTCTTGTTGTAACAGAGTGCCAATACTGACAGGGGTCAAATTAACCCTAGAGTTACTCTCTCAAATTAAGAGATCACAGTTGTACTTAGGCACTTTAACCCTAGAGTTACTCTCCACAAAGACTCTGTGTTTTCACAATAGACCTTTTCGCTTCAAGCTCAACTAGGCAGTAAATAAGTATTGAAAGACATATTGCAGAAAAGTAAATAAAGATGTAATCAAATGGAGGAAAGCGCCAGGTCTAGGGAACTTCTCAGGAAATCAATCCAAGCAGATAAAACAACTGGTCAAGTTCTAATTAAAAACCGTTCTAGAACTCAAATCACTAATGCATACCTAAGCAACAGTCGTTGCGAAAACTATCTATGACATAAGCCTAAGAAACCAACTGTCGTTTCGAATCCTAAAGTTCTGACAAGCTTTAAGTACAAGTTTGATATGTTCACAAGTTATCTAAACCAACTGTCGTTGCGAATATCTAACATGCTCACTAGGATTAGTTCAGATTATAAATCACGCTGTCTCGCCAATTTAACAACCTAATATCATACTTCTAGGTGATCAAGCTAAAAGAAGCATTAAGTACAATCCTAGATGAAGAACTAACAAGTTTGAATTTTAACAAGTGTTAAACCTAACAAATCATGAAATCCCTTGTGAGAATTCCTAAACCTAACAAGGGATCTACTCAGACATATCAGATGAAACACAAGACATAGCTGAAATAGATATCATAAACTGAATTAAAAGTAGAATAATGAAACAGGGGTTCAAGATCTTCTCTCAGAAATACAAGTAGCAAGATCAGCCCCTAAGCAAAGGAATAGATAGAACAAAGACGGCAGATGCTGGATGATGGATCCATCCAACTTATCCTTAAAACCTAATATTTAGACTAATACACGAGCTGGGTCAATTTTCTCAACTTCTGGAACTTCTGGGGCAAAACTGCAAATCTTCAGAACTTGGTAAATTCCGCATGGACGCCTGCCGATGGGTGTCGACCGACACCAGTGATGAGTGTCGATCGACACCACTGATCACTGAAAATATCGACTTCGTCTTCTCAGCAACAAATACTCCAAAATGCTCCATAATCATCCAAAAAGTCTCCAACGCATAAAACATGTAAAAGACTCGAAAGACACAGTTAAGACTCGATAAAGCACTTATATCATGGATTAATACCGGTAAAATCTATGATATATCAACTCCCCCGGACTTAGCTTTTGCTTGCTCTCAAGCAAAACAGAAAACTAAACCAGAGAAAGAGGTTTGAAAACACAGAAAGTCATATCGTCATAAGAATATCACAATCACATTCACCATAGTAATCCACTAAAAACTCTTACCTGAACGGATCTAGACCACCATGTACTTCACCGTAGACGTTCATAGCTTTCCCGACAAAACCCACAATTTCACAGCATAGTCCACATTACCTTCATCGCTGGGTCTCATCTCTGATCTCGATGCCCAGAGCTTTCTAGACTTTTTCACGTACAATACCAAAACAAAGACAACCATATAGCTATCGGGGTCACGGGAAAATTTCCTACCCCTCCCTGCCACCTATGCGTGATCATCTCAATCTTAAATAAAATAATGAGGTCACGGGAAATTTTCCTACCCCTTTACTTAAACCGAGAATCATATCATC
The DNA here is from genome assembly GCA_963667165.1 of Barbarea vulgaris. Taxonomy (NCBI): domain Eukaryota; kingdom Viridiplantae; phylum Streptophyta; class Magnoliopsida; order Brassicales; family Brassicaceae; genus Barbarea; species Barbarea vulgaris. The sequence goes on along the minus strand of OY763887.1, from coordinate 38,768,969 downwards.
TTTTCTGCTTTTTTTATTTTTCCTTTTTTTTTCTTTGGGATAAGGGAGAGGAGTACCGCTTTTATTGGTGTTTACAAAAGTTGGCTCGTCCGGTATGAACGATGAGTCAAGCCCCAGAACACCAGTCACATTGATGAGGTAAAAGAAACTAACAGAAATTGGCTCGGGAGTTAGTGGATTTCTGCTGGACATATGGGCGTCTCAAGTCCACCATTAAGCCTTTGGTTTTTCCATTTGTCTCAGATACCTAACAAGCTTGAATCAAATGGTCACATAAATTCCTGCAAAATGTAAAGGTTCCTCAAAAAATCATAGTTTCATAAACTGGTTTTGACTCAATAAAACGGACTCAACTGACTCAATAGACTCATAAGAAAACAAAACACATAGTTAGTAACTACCTCCCCCAGACCTGAACAGCACTGTCCCCAGTGGGGCCAAACCAGAGATTGGTAAACAAAAGAGAGAACTGAAACAAAGTTAGAACCAAAATTACGAAGACTTATCCGTGGATGGGTGTTGGTGTCGATCGACACCAGAGTCGTGATCAGTGGGTATTGTTCCAAAACTCCGAAATTCCAAGTGAAATCTGTGAAATCAATGAAACAAACCTCAAAAGCACCATAATAAGCATCATAACATAGTTAAACAAGTTCCAAATAAAGACTCAATAACAAACTGACTCAAAATGAAAGAAAAATAACACATGTCCAAAATTAAATAAAAAAGAAAACAAAAGAGAAAAGGTAAAAGAAACTAGTCCTCGTCGGACTCATCCATCATGTCATCAGCAGCAGTGGACGGAGGAGATGGTGCGGTATCAGGAGTGGGGGAACGGTGAGATGACAAAGGAACATGACGCGCATTAGTGATGCTAGCAGCTAGTAACCTCCACATCTGACGCATCGTACTAACCATGTAACGACGAAAAATGGGGGCATCCATATCATATCCCTCCGGGGGCTCTGGAAAACCAAAATCAGGGAAAATAGGTAGGGGACCTCCAGCAAGGACCTCAGCCCTCTCATCCTCCGCAGTAGAAGGGGGTGCACTCGATATTAATGTACCGCGACGAAGCTTACCTCGGGGAACTGTCCGCAATAACTGTGGTGCGGGAGAGAAATCTAAGCAAGTTGGGTCACCTACTCTGATAGTAGTGAGTGGGCTCTGCAGGAGTTTGACACTCCACTCGTTGCCATCCGTGCCAACAAAAATCCATTGACGATCCTGTTTCAACCAACGCGCGTGCTGCATATATGTTGTGTCCATGGTCAAGCGTGTGGTGATGATCGTGGTGTTACTGAGCACAATCCCGAAATGCTGAAAGATAGGAGTCAAGAGACTCCCAACACCCTCAAAGATATTCTTACAGCCAAAAGTCTTACCTTTGAGAGAAACGAGATGGTTGGCGAATAAAGCTCCGAGATTAAGATTGCGACAGGGGTCAGTACCGTCCCATGCGTCGTTAGTCCAAACATTCTTGACCCCACTGAAAAGGAGTATGAGGTCGGAGTTCCGCAATCTGGTCGGGTCGGAGCGGCAAAGAATCGTGTTACCCAGAACACGCAAAACATACCTCAGGACCGGATGTCTTACATCTGATTGCTTCCGCTCCTTGGAGTCATAGCCCCCATTACTAAAGTGTGACTAGAACTGGTGGTTCTCATTCCAATCTGTGGCTATGACAGCTTTGGTGGGTTCCTTCTTGAATCCATACAAACCGCAAAGGTCAGAGATGGTGATGCGGTAACGAACTCCCTTGCACATGAAGGTCAGGACCCCTTCTTGTGCAAACTTTCTACCATCGTTCGCAAAGTAAAGCCGACAAGTAGCCAGGAAATGACGTGCCAAATCAGGGTAAAGATCATATGTTGTCATGCCCATTATACCCATGCCGATATCATGCAAAACGTTGCGTACATCCGCACGAATCCCCAAGGAAGCCAAAGACGACTGATGGATGAAACGTGTTGGCCTCATGTATACTGTCAACCACGCATTATAGAAGAGCGTGTCATACTCATCCCAATCCTCAGAGATTGGCCTGGTGTAGCAAGCGGGTTGCTCAACCACTACCTTGGGGTCATTTTCCCAATGTTTTCGAGATCTTATCTTAAGATGCTCTGCCTTGGGCCAAGGATGTCGTAGCTGCAAAACAGGACATCAGTAGGAGGTGGGACTGGTGGAAAGTCCAAGGAATGGGATTTGACCGGAGCTCGAACCCTCAGTCCTTTGATGTCTAGTGCGTTTTCTTAGTCTGGAAGCTATCGTTGGTGATGGTGTCGAGCGACACTGACGAAGGGTGTCAATCGACACTGAGTCCTGCGAGACAAAAATCGCACAAACACAAAACCACGAAAGATCAGAATCTCTTAGCAATTAAATCAAAACACAGAGCAAGAGTAACACAAAACAACGCAAAAATAACCCAGAAGAACTCTGAATCCAACCTAACACTTATTCCAGGAGAAACAATTAAGGATGAAACTTTCAATAGATAGGAAAGGGATTGGAAGATTTGAAGATCATACCTTGGAATTGGAGTAAATGGATGGATTAAACACAAAAGCAATGAGTTTGGGGATCAAAATCGCCAAAAATCAAATAAGTATGACAAAATCTAGAGCCTATGGGTGTTTCTGTGTTTCAGGGTTTCTTTTTAAGAGGGGCAGGTAGGGTATTTATAGCACTTACTTCGATAGTCGGTGTCGACCGACACAAGTTATGTAGTGTCGATCGACACTACCCCTTACCTCCGTATGTCGGTTGGGCTTAGTGTCGATCGACACCTATGGGTGAGTGTCGATCGACACCGATGGATTTCTCCGATGGTGACTAGTTCCTGAAAACAGAAACAAGGAAAAACCAAACGAAAGTGAAACAAAAATAAAGAAAATCATATGTACAGACTCCCCAGTGGGTTGCTTCCCACCAAGCGCTTGTTTTCACTCATTAGCTAGACTATGCAGCGGTTAGGCAGCGGGTGCATCGTCCAGACGTACGTAGTGTCCGCCTGGTATCTTAGCTTTTGCCTAATAATGTTTCACCCTCTGACCATTCACAGTGAATTGCTCCCTGTCCGAGCTCATCAAAACAACAGCACCATGTGGACGGACTTCCATGACAGTAAAAGGACCTGACCATAGAGAGCTCAATTTTCCTACAAACAATTGCAGACGAAAGTTAAATAAGAGTCCCTGATCGTTGGGTTCAAAGGTTATGGAGATGATTTTCTTGTCATGATAGGCCTTTGTCCTCTCCTTATACAACTTTGAACTCTCATAAGCGTGGAACCGGATCTCATCTAATTCGTTCAGCTGGATCAATCTCCTCTCTGCTCCGGGTTTAAAATCAAAATTCATACGCTTAACTGCCTATGCTGCTTTGTGCTTTAGTTCCACTGGAAGGTGACATGCTTTCCCATAAAGCAGATGGAACGGTGTAGTCCCCAGGGACGTCTTGAAAGCAGTTCGGTATGCCCAGAGTGCATCATCCAACTTTACAGACCAGTCTTTCCTAGTAACGTTGACGGTCTTCTCAAGAATTTCTTTAATCTGCCTGTTTGAAACTTCCACCTGACCGCTTGTCTGAGGGTGATGGGGAGTAGCCACTCGATGATGTACGCCATGTCTTCTCAACAGTTTCTCAAAAACCTTATTGATAAAGTGAGATACACCATCACTTATCACAATTCGAGGTACTCCAAATTGAGGGAAAATAATGGTCTTGAACAGCTTAAGAACAACTTAAGAATCAGTAGTCAGACTAGCAATAGCTTCCACCCACTTAGACACATAGTCTACACCCACCAATATGTATTGATTCCCATAGGAGGAGGGAAAGGGTCCCATAAAGTCAATGCCCCAACAATCGAATACTTAAACTTCCAGAATGAAGTTCTGTGGCATCTCATGTCGTTTGCTGATCTTCCCTCTTCGCTGACAAGCATCACATCGGGAAACAAACTCATGAGCGTCTCTGAACATAGTCGGCCACCAAAACCCTGCTTGAAGAACCTTGGATACTGTCTTGAAAGTAGCAAAGTGTCATGCGTACTCGGATCCATGGCAGTGGTACAACACATCTTTTATTTCCGTTTCAACGACACATCGCCTGTAGATCCCATCAGCGCAATATCGATACAAGTAAGGTTCATCCCAAAAGTAGCGCCTGAGCTCGCGCAGAAATTTCTTTTTAGCATACCCCGTGAACTCATCAAGTTCACGCTCCTCAACGAGGTAGTTTGTGATATCAGCGTACCATGGTGGGTGAGGTGTAGCCACAGTAGTCGCAGCAGCCACATCAGTTTTGCACAAGTCTTGCCAAAACAGCCCTGTCGGATGGGGCTCGGTGTCGATCGACACTGATGGTGGGTGTTGATCGACACCATCCGAAATGGTTTGGACATCACTTAGTTGACATGTAGGTGGCCCCGTAGAAATGAGGTTTACTTCCTCCTCTGATGAATCCTCAGCAGTTGCAGATACATTATCGGTTCCAAACTGAGGCGTAACTTCAGTAGTTTCATCTTCCAAAGGATTCGGTAAATCCATTATGTGGAGAATATCCTCTGTTAGATTATTCAAAGTGTCAACACAAAATGTTTGTCCGTCGATAGTGGGTTGTCTGATAAACTTATCCATATCAAAACTCATCACAGACTCCCCCACATTCAGAGTTATTCTGCCTCCTCTAACATTGATATTCGCTCCAGCGGTGGCTAAGAAAGGTCTACCTAGGATAAGAGGATCTTTAGGCTCGTCACTGTACTTCAACACAACAAAATCTGTCGGTATCTTGCAATCGCCGACTCTCACTGGCACGTCTTCCAAAAGACCTTCTAATGTCTGAATGCTTCTATCCGCAAGGATAAGAGTGATCTTAGTAGGCCTGAAGTCTGTCATCCCGAGTCCCACAACCACTGAATATGGCATCAAACTCACACTGGAACCCAAATCACACAAGGAATTCTTAAACCTTGCTTGGAAAATAGAAAAATCCAAGCCAAAGCCACCTGGATCAACAAGCTTCTCCGGTATCATGTTCTGAATGACAGCACTACAGACCTCAGTCATCATCATAACTCCTTCATGTTCTCACATATCCTGCATAAGCATCTTCTTTAAGCACCTTTTTACCACATGCAAAGTCTTGATAGCATCGATCAATGGAATCTCAATGGTTAGTTTATCCATTATCGCTATGCACGTAGCGTTATACGACTCCTGCTTAGACTTCCGAACAACAGGAATATCCCGAACCGCAACCTCTCCAACAGTCTCTGAGGTAATAATAGTCGCCAGATAAGCTTCACTACCTCGCTCGATCATTTTCTCAGCTTGCATAGCCGAGATCACGAGACTTCCGAGTGTAGGTCTCACTCCTTGATAAACCAACCTCCCTTTTTCTCTTTCGAACACAACACGTCCCCGGTGGCAATCCAGATGCGCTCTGAACTTTCCCATCCAATCCATACCCAAGATAACATCATACAGTTCCACGGAACAGATGATCAAATCCGCTGGCATAGACTCCTCGGCCACCTGAACATCCACGTTCTTAACCCGACCACGACTGCTCAGAAACTTTCCCCCAGCAACCTTAACAAACCCCAAGTGCTCATCCAGGTTGCCCTGGATGCCGCACTTCTCGGCCAATTCTGGAGTAACGAAACAATGCGATGCTCCAGAATCGAACAAGAAGTGAGATTCAATCCCTCCCGGTCCCTACATAACCCTCATATGCTAAGAACCCTAACATATCCTTACTAGGCAAATAACTTGAACCAACAATAATTTAACTCAAGTAAGTCTAGAATTTTTACCAGTGATCGGTTTGGAACTCGGCTCTCCCGACTCCACCATGGTGTATACCCTGGGTGTCACTGCAGCCCGCCTATCTGTCGGTGCCGCAGCTACCACTCCCTGCTGTAACCTGGGACAATTTGGCTTGATATGCCCTGGCTCATTACAGTGGTAACACACCCGAGTAACCCCGATCACTCTACCCTTCTGGGGCAACTCGCAATCCTATGGCCCTTGCTTCCACATCCAAAGCATCCCTGACCACCTTGGTTGCCCTGGGAAGGACTCTCCCACTTTCGCTTCTGTCCATGCACCGGCTTACCGCCTTTGCTAGGACCGGACTGATGTGGAGGCTTCCTTGCCTGAAAAATTGGGTTGACTATCCCAACCTCGTCTCTCAGACCCTCCTCAATCAAAGCGGCCTTCTCTACCAGTTCCACAACCGTGTCAAACGATCTTATTAGGCACTGGTTCCTCAATTCGGCCCGAAGACCTATCATAAACCACCTCACCTGGGCCTGCTCATCATCCAGGATATGACCTCCATATACCCTGAGACGGTTAAACTCCGCCTCATACTCACGAACCGACCGGTTCCCTTGAGTCAACCCTAGAAACCGTCTCTCTAACCGGTCCAATGCCTCTTGGGGAAAATACTTGGAGTTAAACTCCGCCACAAAATCCTCCCAAGACATCTCTGCTTGGACCCTCCGGGCCGCAACACCTCTCCACCAGAGATGTGCGTCACCCTCCAGATAGTGGACTGCGAGATCCACTTGATATCCCTCTGGACACCTGATCGAACGGAAATTCTGCTCCATCCGCATTTTCCACTCATCTGCCTCTTCAGGTTTGGCACCACCCTGGAAGAACCTCGTGCCAATCCTCTGTAACTGCTCCATCATCTTAAGGTATGATGGGCGCTCTTCCGCAACCACAACCCTTGGTTGCACCTCAACTACTGGTGGCACAACTGGAGCCTGCACTGGTACCCTTTCCAGTAACCGCTCCAACAGCAAAGCCAAGAAATTTGCAATAGGATCCTCTTGGGCCGGAGCTACACCTGCTGCCACACCCGCAGCACCCACTGGAACTCCAGCAACACCGGCACCAACACCGGCCAGACCCTCCATCCCAACCCGATCCGTATGCGAGTTCCCGACCTGCTCGAATGTAACACTCTGTGTCACACTCTCCTCAACCACCGGAGCCGTCGCGTTCCTCCGACCGCGACCTCTACCCCTACCGGTACCACGACCACGACCTCTACCTCTTTTAGCCATCGTAGTCAAACAGTGGATTCCTCGATCAAACCTTGCAACCACAGAAGCCGGCTCAACAACAGACTCGAACTTCCATGGTTTAGATTAACCGATCATAGATTTAATCCATATTTAATAACCCAAAAATTAAACCGTGGTTAATCTCCTAACCCAAACAACCAATGGTTCCGATTTAATTTAATATCAGTAATTCCTCAATTAAATTACTTTAATCCGGTTTACTGATTAAACCGAACTAAACCGGACACCGCAGCTTAAACCGCATAAAATATTATATGATTAAATCTTTGGCCCCAAAGGCAAATTCCACCTAGCCATTTAACTAACCACAACAAACAATGGAGTAACACAAACGAAACAACTTACCGTGGAATCTCATTAAAGGCTCGAAGAGGATAATCTAAAACTCCATGCCCAAACAATTGACTAACTCAGATAATCAATTCAATAACGGTTTACTCATGCTTCACATAGCACCAAAATTAAATCAAATCCAATTTAATTTTTCTAAACCATCCTAGAACCGTAATTGCTCTGATACCAAACTGAGACGACCGCACCCGAAATTTTTTTTTTTTAAATTAATTAATATTCCCATAAATATTAATTACTTCCCCAATCAATTAATATTCAACTACTCATGAATAATAATTAATCACTCCAATAATAAAATACATTTTTAATTGTTTATCCGTAAGGATATTAGATCGATTGATCTTTCCAGAATACGACGACTTGAGTTGAGAGTCGAAGTTGGTCTGTATAGCCACCTTGGCTTTCATAGACAATTTCTGTTGTCTATTAGCGGTTCTTGATAAACAAGAATCCGGACTTGAGATCGTTAGATCTTTTATCCAAAACTACTAAAACCGTAATTACTTCATTATAAAAACACTTAAACACACAACGAGTTTAGATCATCCCCTCTTCCTTGTCTTGATCCCACTGTCACATCTTTTCTTTTTCTGCATCAATAAAAGAGATGCATAAGTATTTCAACAAATACTTAGTGAGGCAATCCTCCCATCTACAAGTTATACACACAAATGATTTAAATTATTTAATATAGTTAAACATGAAAATACCGAAACAAATCAACCATCTCAAGAAATACTCGATCTAGATCCACCCGAGATCATACACGGCCTATTCCATGAAAACCACATCAAACAATTAAACCGCTTAGATAAGCTTATGGTCATGCACTCACCTTAGCCACACACAGAAATTTCTTAAAACTTCCCGGAATGAATAGACCTTCAATTCCCCAAACGCATGCCTAAAAATAGTAAAATACAGAAACTTAAGACTCAAGTACAAGTACGAAAGACGGCCAGATCGACCAGATCGATCGATCCAGCTCGGCCGCGACTTAACCAGATCGACCATCCCATCCCAGATCGATCGATCTGGCTTGGATCCGGCACAAGCAAGAGTGTTCCAGATCGATCGATCCAGGCTAGATCGATCGATCCGTGCACAGCTCGACCTCACCGACTTGCACCACTCACACCTCACGGCCATAATTCACCGCCACACCAACACGTCTCCCTAGCTCGTGCCTCACACCTAACCGAAGCTCATCCCGGATGAACCAACGATTTTGGAAGCATCTCACGGCAACACCAAAACATCACCGACCATCTCAACGACTAGCTCCGTTGCCGCCACTCTCAAACCCTCCGACAAAAACACACCAACGGACCACCAATAATCAAAACCGAACAACACAATAACTAGCAAAAAGAGATCCTTACCGTAAGGTAGCTGAGATTAAGAGGGATGCTTGAAGCCTCTCCTCCACGGCAACCTCTGCTTCCTTCACCTCTTGCCTCTTACGCCCACACACAGCCACCAAGCTTACTCCTCTCTTGCTCTCCACGCCACACACACACACAGCCACCAAGCTTACTCCTCTCTTGCTCTCTACACTCACACCAATCACAAGAACTTCTCTCCTTTGTCTCAAGACAAACTCAGCCTCACTCCTCTCTCACCAAAAGCTAACACTTAACTCTCTCTTTTCCTTTCTGCAGATGGAGGTGTCGGCAAGAAGAAGGAGTGTGATGAGTGGAGATAGTGGAGTAGGGCTGCTTTGTAGGGAAGGTGGAGAATGGTGGAGCTGCTTTGTGGAAAATAGGTGCAGATGTGGGTGACTCTAAAAAGAGAAGTGTAGGCTGCTGGTGGAGAGGGTTGGTTGCAGAACTGATTTATTCAGTTTAATTCTTATTTAGGGTCTGGTTCTTGAACTTCCAAAAGTTCACAAACTGACCCCAAACTTCCCAAATCGATTCCGAACACCCCTACGGGAAAAATGCGGTGTAACTTTTAAGTTACTCCAAAATCTCCCGTAAATATTTTCCAGAGATTCTCCGCATAAATCCCGGATATAATTCCGAAATTTCCATTTTTCGGAACACGGGCGTTACATCGATAGACTGACCAAATCCGCACATTTTGTGGCAATCTCGGAAAAAGATGGAGCCGAAGAGATTGCAGCAAGGTATGTAGAAGAGATAGTCCGGTTGCACGGGATTCCGGTAAGCATTGTATCAGATCGTGACACCCGATTCACGTCACACTTTTGGTAAGCCTTCCAAAGGGCTTTGGGAACAAGGGTGAATATGAGCACGGCCTATCACCCACAAACGGATGGACAATCTGAAAGAACGATCCAAACACTAGATGACATGTTGTGAGCATGCGTGTTGGATTGGGGAGGCAATTGGGAGAAGTACTTAACATTGGTCGAATTCGCCTACAATAATAACTATCAAGCTAGTATTGGAATGTCACCATACGAACCATTGCTTCCACCACCTGAAGTACGTTTATTTCTTCATCCTCCACGCATTTGTAGCTTCACAAAGATCAATGGAGACCAGTTTGTATGGATTAGCACGTGTTGTTATCTACAAAATTATTTCCTCTGTTGGTAGCATGCCCTCGTAAGTCTTTTGACCTTTTTTGTGTGATTTTGCATAGAATCTTCAAAGTTGTCAAAAGAGCCATAGTTTTTGTTTATACTCAGGTGTTATGATCAGTTTATATATACTACTGTCTAGGACCCACTTATGTTTGCTTCTTGCCTTGGGTATAGGTTTATAGAATTGGATGATCTATATTGATATACAGGATTACATATTTATACAGAGAGGAGGATACTCTAGGTTACATTGATAGACATCTAAGTCTTTTACATAAATGGATCATCATATATACATCTCCTAATATGCCCCCTCAAGACAGAGGGGCGTATGTGACTCCGATCTTGGATATAAGATTGTGAAACTGTGTTTGTAACATCCGTGTTCCCGAAATCATAATTTTTAAATTATTTACGAGATTTTTACAGAGAATCTTGGAAAAGATTACCGGGGATGTTTGGAGTTGAGTTTCTAGTGGATTTTAATTTGAAATTTGAATTAATTATCATGTTTCATTGAGGAAAATAATATTTTTAAATTGGAAGAACAATTATTTTTATTAAATTTTGGAGTTTCTCTTGATTGGAGAAATCGAATAGAAATCAAGGGGGTTGATCTGTGAAGAATCAGAAAGTATGGGGATGCTTTTGAAAGACTAGTAAGTTGAGGGGCTTAAACTGTAATTTTGGAAAGTGAGGGGGCTTAAAGGAAATTAAATCAAAACCCTCGGAAGCCTTATTCCTCTATAAAAATGATCTCGCCGCCTTTGCCTAGAGGGCTTTGTCGTCTCCATCGAGTGAAAGGGAAGAGAGCTGCGTCTTTTGGTTGGTGTCGAGGCGTGGCAAAGAAAGAAACGAGAGAAGAGGTTCGGTGTCGAGAAGGAGAGAAAAAAAAAGAGGTTGCCGAGTAGTGGTGGTGTGATTGCCATTGTCGGATCGTCTTGTCGGAGTCAACCCTCCAATCTCTCTCTCTCATCTTCGTGTGGTAAGCATCTCTTCTACTTCTTTGTTTCATGTTGGCTTCCTTGTTGTGAAGTTTTTCGACGATGTTGTGTTGATCGATGGTGTCGTCGGTGGTGACCGGCACACTTCCGTCGAGGTGGTGTGATGATCGGATTGATGACTTGACAAAGTGCGAGGTTGTTGATCCGGTCATGTTGATGACGTGATGGAGTTGATGGTGTGGAGGTGTGAACGGCGGCATGGTGGTGGAGATTGATGGTGCCGTGGTGGCATCGCAACGGAGCTTGACGTGTTGATTTTCGGTGGTGGTGCGATCAAGTTCCGTTGGTGACGTCGTGAGTGTGGTGTTGGCACCGTGTGTAGTTGCAGGTTTTTGGAGGAAGGAGAGGAAGTATTATACGTTAGTAGTTAGTGGCTTGTGTCTTAAGTTGGTTTATTTTATTATTTTTTAGGTCTCGCGTTCGGGAAATTTAGGGTGTATTCATCCCGGGGAGTTCAATAATTTTGCAGAATTTCGTCGTGAAAGTTTCTACGTTTGGCAAAGGTGAGTGCAGTACCGTGGTCGGACTGAACTTACGAGAGTTCTCGGCTTAATTTATGCGATAGAAATTAATTTACGTGGTTGCGTGTTATAATTTTTATTTTTGGGGTTTTGAGCTGTTATAAATTCCGGAAAAGATTGCTAAAATTAATGCCGTAATTAAATAGTTGTTTTGCTAAATTTTATTTAATTATTCTGGGATAAAAATAATTTTTAATTAATTATTAATTTGCTGAACTTAAATAACTTCATTTGGAGTATAAATGGTTATTAAACTGCTGAAAATATATAATTATCTCTGATAATTATTGCTGAAATTTCTGGGTTAATTTTTGGTGTTTGTTGTATTATATTTGTATAATAATAATTTTTAATTAATTATTAATTTGCTGAACTTTAATAACTTCATTTGGAGTATAAATGGGTTATTAAACTGCTGAAAATATATAATTATCTCTGATAATTATTGCTGAAATTTCTGGGTTGATTTTTGGTGTTTGTTGTATTATATTTGTATAATAATAATTTTTAATTAATTATTAATTTGCTGAACTTTAATAACTTCATTTGGAGTATAAATGGGTTATTAAACTGCTGAAAACATTTAATTATCTCTGATAATTATTGCTGAAATTTCTGGGTTGATTTTTGGTGTTTGTTGTATTCTATTTGTATAAACAAATAATAATTTTTAATTAATTATAAATTTGCTGAACTTAAATAATTTCATTTGGAGTATAAATGAGTTATTTAATTGCTGAAAATAATTATTCATCTCTGATAATTATTGCTGAAATTTTTGAGTTGATTTTTGGGGTTTGTTTTATTCAATTCCGAACATAAATTTATGCCGGAAGATATTTTGTATTTTCTGTACATATTAACCTAGTAGACGGGTTGATCGCCTTCTCAATATTTATTAAATACTGACTGCGTCTATTCGTAATGGCGCAGGTAAAGGAAAAGGGAAAGAGTCTTAGCTGGAGCTCGTGGGACTGCGGTTGCGGGATGAGATGACATACGGGGATATTGTGTTATTATTTATTTTGGTATTTACAAATTTATGCATTGCTGGAACCGTTAGGTTGCTAGATACTGCGATGTGTTCTGTCGGTTATTATTCTATTGTTAAAGCTGGATTTGGTTGTGTTTAATTAAATGATCTATGCCGTTAGAGTTTTAATATTTATGGGAATATTATTATCTGTTAAAAAAAAAAAAAATTGATCGGGGTGTTTCAATGTGGTATCAGAGCGGAGTTGTTTCTAGGACTGTTAGTTTTCCTGCTGTGCTGAAATGGTTGTCTATGGTGAATCGAGTGTCGTTCGATTGTTGTTAGTCGTAGCTCTATTTTCTCTAGTTGTGGGGTTTTGGGGTATGTCATCCTTCCCAGCCGGTAAAGAGGTTCCACGGTAAGACTCTTTTTGTAGTAGTTTAACTAATTGTTGGAAAGATTAGTCTTTCGCTGATTTGCAGATAGTTTATCCAATGAGTGTTGTTGTTAAACCCCTCAGGGGTGGTGGCAGAGCTGGCAGAGTTGACGTGGGATTACCACTGTGAGTGCGGCGTAGAATGTGGCATAGAGTGTGGCTGAGGAGCAGGTGGGAGTGAGCACCCTATTGGTGATGATCAGGCTGTTTTTGTGGCTGGCAACGCTGTGCCAGTGCAGGGTGACTCCCCAAGGGGTAGATCATAACCAATTAGGGATGTGTTGGGGTTTGTTGACCCAACTTTTTGAGCAGTTACCGGTTGTGGTACCGGCTCCGGCTCCGGACCCGCCACAGGGAGTTGCTGCTTTGCCAGGGAGTGTTGTTCCAGGGATTTTGGAAGTTGTAGCTGTGGAGTGTTGTAGGGGTGTTGTAGATCCTTGCTGGTGGATCTTGCCATAGTAGTGTTGTAGATCCTTGCTGGTGGATCTAGCCGTAGGAGTGTTGTGGATCTTTGCTGTAGGAGTGATGTAGGACATTACTAGTGGATCTAAGCTGTAGGAGCACTAAAGATCATTGCTGATTGATCTTGTTGTAGGTCTTGTTGTAGACCTTGCTGTAGGTAGTTTTGTTTGTGTTGTTTATGCCGGTAAAAGAGTTGTGATCGATGTCGCGATCAAGGAGTGAGTTGTGCTGGGGGAATTGGTGGATTTTGTGTTACTGGTTTGTTGTGATGGTGCTGGAAGTTTAAGTCATGGGAGATGGCTATTGAGTTACGGTGTTGCTGAAAGTAGTATGATCAAGTTGCGATCAAGGGATTGATGTAGCTGAAGGGATCATTCGATCCAAGCTGGATCGTACGATCTAAGCTGGAACTTAAGCATTTTTGGTTTGGTTTTAGACCGATCGATCCATCGTGGATTGATCGATCCCAACCATGCAAGAGATTCAGTGTGGCAAAAATTGTGGTTGTTGGAAGTGCGTTGGTAGAGTTGATGTTGGTGCCGTTAGAGAACCTATGGAGAGTGTGGCGGGAAGTGAGACGGTTGAGCAAGTGGGAGTTAAGAACCCGTTGGTGGAGATATGAGCTGAGCTGTGTGTCTGGTGTTGGTGTTAACGCATGAGTTGTTGGTGGAGCTGCACCAGAAAATGTTGAACCCGGCGAGGAGATCAACACCAATTAGGCGCGGTGTTGGGTTTGTTGGCTCAAATGTTGGAGCGGTTATCTATTGTGGTACCGACTCTAGCTCCTGAGGCACCACCAAGAGTTGATGGGTTGCTAGGATTAGGTCCTGGAAGAGTTCGGAAGAGTTCTTGAGTGTTCCAGTGTATTTTGGGAGTGTTCAGAGAAAGTTTTGGGAGTGTGAACCATAAATGGTTTAGTTCAGGATTGCAAACCGGACGAGTTGATTTTTGGTAAAGATTAAAGTTGGTGAGCTGCTACAAAGGAGCGCCATCATACCCTCACACACATGCCGCTACCACACAGGAACGCCGGCATGCTTAGGATCGTGTTGCTACCACAAAGGAGCGCCAACACGTCCCGAATCTACCACGGCATGCCCAATGCATCCGGGTTCACCACAATCATGTGAAGCCGCATGGCCTAAAAGCTCATGACTCCGACACGGATTTCCACAATTCATCACATGGGTAAGCATGGCCGGACTAGCACATACTTATCCACATGACTACCCTCACAACCTAAGACTCTAGACTCGATACCTAAGACTCTAAGACCCTAAAACTAAGCAAGCAACACACAAATCCTAGACTCTTCTAACACACAGCAGGCAAAGCCTAAGGGTTTCTAACCAAATTTTAATACTAGTTATAGTGATAATTTCCTTTAAAATAAAATCCGGTTTAAAGAATAGATAACTAGGTGTCAAGCTCCTAAGGTTTCTAACCAAATTTTAATCCTATGGCCGATTAGTTGTGAAAGTTCATTAAGCATGCAATTCTAGGTGTAATCAAGCAATTTCACGCAAAGCAAGCAATACCAAGCAAGAATGAAAAATAGATATCATGCATGCCTAGAAAATGCATGACATCCCACACAAAACCAACTCACAGTGATTTGAAGTGCGACGGGCAATGATGTTGAGAATCGTTCTTGAATAGCTCCTTCTCAAAGCTCATATCTCCTTGTGACGTCGCTTTGGAGGGATACTCGCCGGTCTTCTTGGTAATAACGTGATGAGAACTAGTTTTTTAGTTACTTAGAGGAAACCTTTGGGAGAGTTTACTTGATCTTTCTTTCTTGATGATTTCCTAAAGAAAACTTTAGAGAAATCTCTTTTTCTTTTAGGTGAGCTTTTCGCGTGAATGGTGAATGAGGAGATTAGCTTGAGGGTTCTCTCCTTTTATAGACGAATGGAGTCACATCGCTTCTCTCTATTTGTCACTTACTTGGCCAAGTGGCTTGATCCGGAATAGTAACTTTGCATGCAAGCTATATTAGTGGGAAACTTTGCATGCAAGTCACATCACGGTCGGCTTGTCTCTTGCACGTGGTCAGATTCATTGAACTGTGCGGTCATTAGAGGTTTAGAGACAAAAATGCGATTGCTTGGAAGGCAAGCTTCAAAGTCGTGGTTGGCAAGTTTGGGTCATGGGCTCGGTCATCTTCGGGCATCGGCACGGTCGGTCGGCACTCGATCGTCGTGGTCGAGTTCTGGCATCGAGTGGTGTCGTCCGGTCGTCGATGGTTCGTAGTCGAATGGTCGAGGTTTCTCTCGATCACAGTCCACCAGTGGGGTGTTTGCTCTCGAGAGTTTTGTCGATGACTGGTCAAGGGGTTGGTAACCTCTCGGTAAGTTTCCTCGATGGTACATCCTCGGTAGGTTGCCAGTTTGTCGGAGATTTTCTCGATAGCCGGTTGTTGATTCCTCGATAGTCAGTCAGTGATTTCTCGATAACCGGTTGAGACTTCTCGTCCTGTGGTCGATGCTATTCCTTCGATAGTCGGTCTTCAACCTCCGATCAGCTCCCGTTTAGTCGCCATCGATTATACATGACCGATTTGAAAATTTTCTTCGATTGCTTGTGGATTTTCTTCTGGCAATCCTTCCAGATTATTGCTAGACTTATTCTTCTTCCTTGGTTTAGCTTCAAAATTTTTTAACTTGGCCAACAGACTAGGTCGCGACTCCTAGTCAATGTTAGGGTCATTACACCGACCATGCAGCTCTGATTTATTTGATGGAAAAGAAAGACGGGAAGCGAAGACTTCTGCATTGGATTCTGCTCCTTTAGGAGTTTGACATTGAAATAAAGGATAAGAAAGGGGTTGAGAACGGAGTGGCTGATCATCTCTCAAGGATTAGTGTCGAAGATACTGTCCCGATTGATGACTTTCTTCCTGAAGAGAATGTTTACACAGTTGAGAGTTCCGGCGTTATCATACGTCGGGACGATGCTACCACTGCCTAGTCCTGCTGCTGAGTCAAGCTAATGACTGAAAACAAGCGCTTGGTGGGAGGCAACCCACTGGGGAGTCTGTAAATACGCATTCTTAGTTTTTGTTTCACTTTTGTTTTGGTCTTGTTTAGATTCTAATCTCGGGAAACTATTTCATCTCGGAGCTGATTATCAGTATCGACCGACACCACCAGTGGTGTCGATCGACACCAAGCATAACCGACATAAGAAGGTAAGGGGTAGCGTCGATCGACACCCCTCCACTGTTGTCGGTCCGCCCCAACCATCGAGGTAAGTGCTATAAATACCCTACTTACCCTTCTTAAAAAACCCTAAAACACAGAAACACCCATAGGCTCTAGAGTTTGTTCTACTTATTCAATTTTTGGCGATTTTGATCCCCAAACTCATTGCTTTTGGGTCTAATCCATCTTCTTACTCCAATTCCAATGTATGTTATTCAAATCTTCCAATCTCTTTGTATCTATTGAAGGTTTCATCCTCAATTGATTCTCCTGGAATAAGTGTTTGATTGGATTCAGAGTTAATCTGGGTTGTTTTTGCTTTGTTTTGTGTTGCTCTTGCTATGTGTTTTGATTTGATTGCTGAATTAATTCTGATTTTTCATGGTTTTGTGTTTGTGCCAGCACCCGAGATGACCACCAGATCAAGCAAGCGCACTAGGCAACAAAGGAATGAGGGTTCGAGTTCCGGTCAATCCCCTTCCTTGGATTCAGTACCGCCTCCGGTCCCTACTGACACACCCGTTTCAAAATTTCGGCACCCTTGGCCCAAGGCAGAACATCTTAAGATTGTTCGAGGAGACACTGGGACAATGACCCCAAGATAGAGGTTGAGCAACCCGCATGCTATACCAGGCCGATCTCTGATGATTGGGATGAGTACGACACGCTCTTCTACAATGCGTGGCTGTCAGTAGATATGAGGCCGACACGTTTCATCCATGACGCCTCTTTGGTTTCCTTGGGGATTCGTTTGGAAGTAAGCAAGGTTTTACGGGAAATTAGTTTGGGCACAATGGGTATGACGACGTATGATCTTTACCCTGATTTGGCACATCAGTTCCTTGCTACTTGTCGGCTCTACTTTGCAATCAAGGGTAGGAAGGTTGCCTAAGAAGGGGTCCTGCCCTTCATGTGCAAGGGAGTTCGTTACCGCATCACCATCTCCGACCTCTGTGGTTTATACGGATTCAAGAAGGAGCCCACCAAAGCTGTCCTCGTTAAAGATTGGAATGAGAACCACCAGTTCTGGTCACACTTTGGCAATGGGGTCTATGACTCCAAGGAGCGGAAGCAAACAGATGTGAGACATCCGGTCCTGAGGTATGTCTTGCGTGTTCTGGGAAACACGATTCTTTGCCGCTTCGACCCAACCAGAATGCGGAACTCCGATCTCACACTCCTTTTCAGTGGGGTTAAGAATGTTTGGACTAAGGACACATGGGATGGTAGTGACCCGAGCCGCAATCTGAATCTCAGAGTTTTATTCGTCAACCATCTCGTTTCTCTCAAGGGTAAGGCTTTTGGTGGTAAGAACATCTTTGAGGGTGTTGGGAGTCTCTTGACCCCTATCTTTCAACATTTTGGGATTGTGCTCTGTAACAACACTATCGTCACCACTCGCTTGACCATGGACACGGCCTATATGCAGCACGCGCGTTGGTTGAAACGGGACCGTCTTTGAGTCTTTGTTGATACCGATGGCAATGAGTGGAGCGTCAAGCTCCCACAGAGACCGTTCACCACTATTATGGCAGGTGATCCTTCTTGATTGAGTTTCTCTCCCGCGCTACAGTTGCTGTAGTAGTCCCACGAGGTAAGCTTTGTCGCGGTACACCATCGAGTGCACCTCCTTCTGCTGCGGAGGATGAGGGGGTTGAGGACCTTGCTGGAGGTCCCCTACCAGTTTTCCCTGATTTTGGTTTTCCAGAGCCTCCAGAAGGATATGATGATGATGCCCCCGTTTTCCGTCGTTACATGGTTAGCACGATGCATCAGATGTGAAGGTTGCTAGCTGCTAGCGTTACTAGTGCATGTCCAGTTCCTCTGTCACGTCATCGTTCCCCCACTCCTGATCTCGTGACGTCTCCTCCGTCCACTGCTGCTGATGATACGATGGATGAGTCCAACGAGTACTACTTTCTGTTTGCCTTTTCTCTTTTGTTTTCATTTTTTTATTTTAAACTTATGTTATTTTCTTTTGCTTTGAGTCAGTTTGTTATTTGAGTCTTTGTTTGGAACTTATTTAACCACGTTTTTATGATTATGATAGTGCTTTTGAGTCTTGTTTAATTAATTCCACAGCTTTCATATGGCGGTTAGGATTCTTGGAACATCACTCACTGATCACGACTCTGGTGTCAGTCGACACCAGGGATTGGTGTCGATCGATACCAACACCCGTCCATGGATAAGTCTTCATAATTCTGGTTTTAACTTTGTTTCAATTTTCACTTTTGTTTACCAATCTCTGGTTTGGCACCACTGGGGACAGTATTGTTCAAGTCTGGGGGAGGTAGTTACTAACTATGTGTTTTGTTTTCTTTTGAGTCTATCAAGTCAGTTGAGTCCGTCTTATTGAGTTAAAACAAGTCCATGAAACTATGATTTTCGAGGAACCATCACACTTTGCAGGAATTTAAGTGACCATTTGATTCAAGCTTGTTAGGCATCTGAGACTAATGGAAAAACCAAAGGCTTAATGGTAGACTTGAGACGCCCATATTTCCGGCAGAAATCCACAAAACACCCGAGCCAATTTCTGTCAGTTCTTTTTACCTCATCAATGTGACAGGTGTTCTAGGGCTTGAATCAGCATTCATACTGGACAAGACAACTTCTGTAAACACCAATAAAAGCGGTAATCCTCTCCCTTATCCCAAAGAAAAAAAAAAGCAGAAAAGATGATATGATTCTCGTCTTGAGTAAAGGGGTAGGAAAATTTCTCGTGACCTCATTATTTTACTTGAGATTGAGATGATCACGCAGAGGTGGAAGTGAGGGGTAGGAAAATTTCCAGTGACCTCATTATTCACTACACCTTTGAATTAAAGAAAGAAAAAAAGAAGAAAAGAAAAGAAAGTAAAAAAAAAGATAATGAGAAAATATTAAGTCTGGGGTGAGAAAGAGTACGGATAGCTATATGGTTGTCTTTGTTTTGGTATTGTACGTGAAAGAGTCTAGAATGCTCTGGGCATCGAGATCAGAGATGAGACCCAGCGATGAAGGTATCGTGGACTATGCTGTAAAATTGTGGGTTTAATCGGGAAAGCTGTGAACGTGTACAATGAAGTACATCGTGGTCTAGATCCTTTTAGGTAAGAGTTTCTAGTGGATTACTAAGGTGAATGTGAGTGTGGTATTCTTATGATGAAATGAGTTTATGTGTTTTCAAACTTCTTTCTCTTGTTGAGTTTTCTGTTTTGCTTAAAGGCAAGCAAAAGCTAAGTCTGGTGGAGTTGATATATCATGGATTTTACCGGTTTTAAGCCATGATATAAGTGTTTTATCGAGTCTTAACTGTGTCTTTGGTTTCTTTATTGAGCCTTTTACAGGTTTACATGTGTTGGGCACTTTCTGGACGATTATGGAGCATTTACAGCATTTGTTGCTGAGAAGACGAAGTCGATGTTTCCAGTGGTCAATGGTGTCGATCGACACCACCCATTGGTGTCGCTCGACACCCATCATCAGGCGTTAATGCGGAATTTATAAAGTTTTGAAGATTTGCAGTTTTGCCCCAGAAGTTCCAGAAGTTTACAAAAGAGACCCAGCTCATGTCTTAGTCTATTTATTGGGTTTTTAGGTTAACTTTTATGTATCCATCACTATCTGTTCTTTTGCTTGGGGGCTGTTAATGCTACTTGTACTTCTGAGAGAATATCTTGAAGCCCTGTTTTCTCTTCTACTTTTGATTCAGTTTTGTATGATATCTATTTCAGTTATGTCTTGTGTTTCATCTAATATGTCTGAGTAGATCCCTAGTTGAGTTTAGGGGTTCTCACAATGGATTTCATGATTTGTTAGGTTTAACACTGGTTAAGATTCAAACTTGTTAGTTCTTCATATGGGATTGTTCTTAATGCTTATTCTAGCTTGATCACCTAGAAGTATGATATTAGGTTGTTAAATTGGCGCGACAGCGTGATTTAGAATCTGAACTAATCCTAGTGAGCATGTTAGATAATCGCAACTACAGTTGGGTTAGATAACTTGTGAACATATCGAACTTGTACTTAAAGCTTGTCTGAACTTTAGGATTCGCAACGATAGTTGGTCTTCTAGGTTTATGTCATAGATAGTTTTCGCAATGGCAGTTGGTTAGCTATACATTAGTGATTTGAGTTCTAGAACGGTTTTTAATTAGATCTTTACCAGTTATTTTACCTGCTTTGATTGATTTCCTGAGAAGTTCCCTAGACCTGACAATTTCCTCCCATTGATTACATCTCTATTTACTTTTCTGCAATTGTTATTTCAATACTACTTTACTACTTAGCTGGATTTTAAGCGAACACGTCTATTGTGAATCCACAGAGTCTTTGTGGATTCGACCCCTAAGTACTACCGTGATCTCTGAAATTGAGAGAGTAGCTATGAGGGATAATTTGAGCATATCACATACCATGGAGGTCCTCCTTACAGCTAATGTTTTTGAAACCGCAGCAAGTGGACAGCTTGTTATCGAAGCCGGAGCTAACTACGAAGATATCAAAGAAGCCAAAGGAATGGTGAATCCCGAGGCTACTTGAAACGACCACCCTCGTTTTTTTTTTTAAAATAAAACCAATAATTAATATTCCCATAAATATTAATTACCACCCCAAACAAATATTATTCAATTAATCATGAATAATATTTACTCACTCCAACAATAATAAAACAATAATTAATATTCCCATAAATATTAATTATTTCCCCAATCAAATAAAATGCAACTACTCATGCATAATAATTAATCAAAAATCCCAACAATAACAATACACTTTTAAAACAACCGAAAGGATAATAAAACGATCGATCTTTCCAGAATACGACGACTTGAGTTGAGAGTCGAAGTTGGTCTGTATAGCCACCTTGGCTTCCATAGACAATTTTGTTGTCTATAACGGTTCTCGATAACGAGAAACCGGACTCGAGATCGCTATATTAATTATCCAAAAATAATAAACAACACAAAACTCTTTTTATAGCGGAAGACTCTTAAACACACAACGAGTTCCTAGATCATCCCCTCCTCCTCGCCTTGATTCCACGATCAAACAAACTCTTTTCCTGCATCAAACAAAAGGGATGCATAAGTATTTCAACAAATACTTAGTGAGGCAATCCTCCCGTCTACAAGCTATACACACAAACGATTAAAATTATTCAATGCATTAAACACAAAAATACCGCAAACAAATCAACCATCTCAAGAAACACTCGATCTAGATCCACCAGAGATCATACGGCCTACAATCATGCAAACACATCAAATAACTCAATCGCTTAGATAAGCTTAGATAAGCTTACGGTCATGCACTCACCTTTAGCCACACACGGAAATTCCCAAAAACTTCCCGGAATGAATAAACTTCAATCCCCCAACCGCGTGCCTAACAATAAAACCAATAAGAACCTTAAAACACAAGAAACGAACACGGGAAACACCAGATCGATCGATCTTGGCTTAGATCGATCGATCCCAACTTGCGAGAAGTTCTCAGATCGACCAAACAAGGCTAGATCGATCGATCCTGGCCAGATCGATCGATCCTGATGATGTATTGTACTTTTGATTGCTTTTTGGTTTGTATTTAGTATTTGTTTCGTGTCTTTTGTTAGTTTTCGAGTCTTTTCTATTTTGTTTTGAGTCTTTTACAGGTTCTATGGAGTTAAGCCGGAATAAGACGATTTCGGGATTGTTCGGGCTAAGATGAAGCCTAGAAGCTACGGAAAGGACAAGGATCGATCGATCCTACCCTTGGATCGATCGATCCAGACGACTCCAAGAACACAGCCACGGATCGGTCGATCCGGCCAACCGATCGACCGATCCATGCTCCACGGACATTTGTCCGGACACAATGGATCGATCGATCCCTAAGGCAGATCGATCGATCCCATGCCCAGCCATCTTGAAGAGATTTTGTCCGGACACAACGGATCGATCGATCCCTAAGGCAGATCGATCGATCGCCAGCCATCCGTCATGAAGAACAACATTGGGATCGATCGATCCGACGTGTGGATCGATCGATCCCAAGCCAGCCGCCAAGTTAGATATTATGTCCGTAAATCAGGGATCGATCGATCCGACTTGTGGATCGACCGATCCCCTTGGCCGCCTACACCATTTTACACCTATGTCTATTAATATCCCACCTAAACCTACTAAAACGGATCAGAATTTTTCTAAAAGCTCTTGGACGCCTAAAACACTATTCTGGAGACATTTCTTGGATTTTCTAAGCTCCTCCTTCTATCAAACATTTGGAGAAGTTTTGTTGTATCATTTGTGGTTTATTTCAATCCTATTATGCTTTGTATGGTTTACTTTGTTGTTTTTCTGATTATGTGTGAGTAATTTCATAGTTAGGTTTTAGGGTTCTTGAAGGGAATTGATGGCTTGATGAATTGATAGAGATTTGGGGTTTCTATTCCATAGGTTCTTTGATTCATGTGTTCTTAATGCTAGATTAAGAGTAGCTACCTTAGTCTTGATTCTAGGTTGTTCTATAAGCACTAATCATGTTATAGAGAACTTGAGCCTTATGAATTGAGCTTTGTATCTCTAGCCTGCGAGAGTTGATGCTAGATCATCATTGTGAACTTAGTGAACTTGTGTGATAATGCTAATTTGGTTAGGAGAAATCAAACGAGAGTTTAGTTTTCGAGTAGCCAAGTTTAGGGGTTAAGGCCACGAGAGTGGGTTAATCCACCTTGCGTTCATGTTCTAGAACGGTGCTGAGAGTGTTAAATCCCATACTAAAAATTATACGTTAAGCCATTGACAACCTGAAATGCCCTAAGGCCTAATGCCTTTTAAATCGTATAAATCAATCGTTTTATGTTTATTGCATTTTGTTTACAAGTTTGAAAGAAAACAATCAAACTCATCCTGCTATAGCTAATTACGAGTCTCGTAAATCATTAGTGTACCATTGGTTCTTGTGGATCGATCTCGTTATATACTACCTTGCGGTTAAGTGTATCGAGTAAATACTCGAGCAATCAAGTTGGCGCCGTTGCCGGGGACCAATAGCGTTACCTAAAGATTTAGGATCAGTTGTTAGTCTATTGCATTTTACTTACAGTTACTGATTTCCTTTTTCTCTTTGATGTTTTAAAGGTATATGACCCGAAGCGAAGGTTCATCACACCTAGTTGAATATCACGAAGAAGTTGGAAAGTTCGAAAAAACAATTAGAAGAAAGAAGAGGCTAGCTAAGCAAAGAGAAGCTCAAATGGCTCATGAACAAGAAGGTAATGTGCCACCACCTGGAGATTTACCACACGATGGAGACAATGGTGGAGAGTGACAAGACCACTACAAGAAAACAGCCAGAAAACCGACGGAATTTCCGACGGACCTGTGTCCGTCGGAAAATTCCGACGGTAAAACGACGGATTTCCGACGAAATTGCATTTTTTTAGGTCGTCGGAAATCCGTCGGAAATCCGTCGGCATTTCCGACGGATTTCCGACTGACGTATGACCGTCGGATATCCGTCAAAAAATTCCGACGGATTTCCGACGGATAGCACCACCGCCATTTCCGACGGATTTCCGACGGATCGCCGACTAATCCGTCGGAAATCCGTCGGAAAATATGAACGTTAAAAGAGCCGTTGGTATCGCAGGTTACCGTTGTATGGTGCCGTTGCATTCTGACGGATGCGAGTTTATAAATATGTTTCCACACTCTTCATTTCATTTTACTCCAATTCCATCTCTCTCTCTATTTTCTTATGATATTCATGCGATTATAAACAAAAAAAAGTGGAAAGATATGTCTAGATATTTTCGATCATGGATGGACGAACCAATGATGAATTCGGAGACGAACCTCTTAAACGAGAAATATGCACGAGGCATAGTCGAGTTCATGAAATTGGCTGGAAATCAACCGCGTGTACTTAAATCAGGTAAGTTGAAATGTCCATGTTCAATTTGTAGAAATTCTCGTAATGTTGCGGTAGAGATAGTTTGGCATCACTTGTATACCAATGGATTTACGCCGGGTTATAAGATTTGGTATCTACATGGGGAAACAAATTATGATCATGGTAGTAGTAGTAGTGGACCAACAGTCTCGGAATTTGTAGGAGATAGAACGGAAGTAGATGTAGGTGTAGGCACCGTTGAGATGGTAAATGATGCGTTTAGAGAGAATGTACAGTATGGCAGTGAAGAGAGAGATAGGTTTGAAGAACCTAATTTAGAAGCAGGAAGATTTTTTGGTATGTTAGACGCATCAAAGCAGCCACTTTATAAGGGGTGTAGAGAAGGTCATTCGCCTTTATCATCTGCCACTAGATTGATGACGATTAAGACGGACCACAATTTGTCAGAGGAGTGTGTTGATGCGATAACAGACTGGGCGAAAGATTTATTGCCTGAAGATAATCTTTTACCCGCATCGTACTACGAGGTACAGAAACTTGTAGCTGGTCTTGGTTTGCCGTATAAGGTGATAGATGTGTGCATCGACAATTGTATGCTATATTGGAGAGAAGATGAAAACCGTAACAGCTGTCGATTTTGTCGCAAACCGCGGTATCAGGAAACGAGTGGTCGAGTTCCAATTCCATATAAACGTATGTGGTATTTACCAATAACAGATAGATTGAAGAGGTTATATACATCTCAGCGTACGGCAGAGCCAATGAGATGGCATGGAGAGCATCGTCAAGATGGAGATATTACATATCCTTCAGACGCAGAGGCGTGGAAACATTTTCAGTCTACCTATCCGGATTTTGCGTACGAGCGCCGGAATGTGTACCTCGGGTTATGCACATATGGTTTTAACCCATTTGGGAAGCATGGAAGGAAGTATTCGTTGTGGCCTGTAATTGTAACTCCTTACAATTTGCCTCCATCTCTGTGTATGCGTCGAGAGTTTTTGTTTCTCTCCATTCTTGTTCCTGGCCCAGATCATCCGAAGAGATCACTCGATGTATTCCTCCAGCCATTGATATATGAGTTACAAATGCTATGGGAGCATGGTGCTGAAGCCTACGATGTTTCATGCCAACAAAATTTTAACATGCGTGCGGTTCTTATGTTGACCATAAGCGATTTTCCAGCATATGGTATGTTATCTGGATGGACAACTCATGGGAGATTATCATGCCCGTATTGCCAAGACAACACTGATGCATTCCAACTTAGGAACGGAAGAAAGAGTTGTTGGTTTGATTGTCATAGAAGGTTTCTACCGAGTGATCATCCGTATCGTCGGTCTAGAACATTGTTTACGAAGTCTAAGAAAGTGTTTGATGCGCCACCTCCTGAGATAGACGGATATACTTTATTAGAACAATTGAGAGATTTTGGTGCTGATAGGACTCCTGACTGTGGGGGTAATGGACATGAAGTTGTGTACGGTGCCGGTGAAGTTCATAACTGGCACAAGAAGAGTATTTTTTGGGATCTGCCTTACTGGAAGACCCATTTATTGCGGCACAATCTAGATGTGATGCACGTTGAGAAAAACTTCTTTGAGAACATCATGAACACTGTCTTAAACGTCAAAGGCAAGACGAAAGACAATATCAAATCTAGATTAGACTTGGCCGAGATTTGCGATAGGGCTTTTCTTGAAGTTCAGCCGGATGGTAAATACATATTTCCTCCGTACGGGTTGCAAAGAGATAAGAAAAGGGAATTTTTTGATTGGATTCGCGATGATGTCAAATTCACTGATGGGTATGCATCAAATCTGCGTAATTGCATAGATTATGGAGAAGGGAAATTTACAGGAATGAAGAGTCATGATTGTCATGTTGTGATGCAGCGGCTTCTTCCTTTCGCTTTTGCCCATCTTCTTGATCCAGATGTCTACAAAGCAATTGCAGGAGTTGGTTCTTTCTTTCGAGATTTATGCACAAGAACACTTACTGTTGACGGAATCCGAAACTTAGAGGTCAATATCCCCGTGATCCTTTGTAACCTTGAAAAGATATTTCCGCCATCTTTCTTTGATGTGATGGAACATCTTCCTATCCACCTCCCACGAGAAGTTGCACTAGGAGGTCCAGTTCAATACCGTTGGATGTATCCTTTTGAGCGGTATATGTTTCATCTGAAGAAAAAGGTTAAAAATTTAAGTAGAGTAGAGGGATCTATTGTCGCACAGAGCCTCAACGAAGAAGCGTCACAGTTTGCTGAATATTACTTCCCATCCGAAGTTCGTACAAAGAGTAGACGTCCTGGTCGCCATGATGATCGTAATGAGAGAGCGATTTATCCCGTCGTAGTTCCTGAGTTGTTTTCCCAAGTTGGTCGAGTGAGTGGAAAAAGCAAGACACGCACATTATCACAACAAGAGGTTAAACACTTGCATATGTATATCCTAACAAACTGTGAGGAAATTGCGGAATATGAAAGGTAAAAAACTTTATTTATGACAATGTATATATATATTCGAATATATTATATTTAATTTATTAACTTTCATACAAATGTGGTTTTCGTACAGGATTTACATGGCATTAATACGCGGGTGGTTTGTGGATAAGTCAGAAGAAGAGCTTCAACAACATAAGGAGGAAGATTTTATGACTTGGTTTAGGGAATTTTACGTAAGATTTAACAAAACCCTATTATTTTCAAATAAGTGTCAATGTCATTTATGTTAATTGCGGTTAATTTTTTTCGTAGATTCCTGAAGGAATAAAGAGCGGAGCCACATTTCCGACATGGTTAATGGAATTTGTTAGTGGTCCAATCTACCGTGCAAAGTCTTATCCTAGGTATTGCAGTCGGGGATATGGGTTTAGGATTCATGACGAAAGAAGGACAAGACCATCTGCAGATTATGGTGTTTATGTGAAGTCTGGTAATAATGTTTACTACGGCATTTTTCAGGAAATATTGGAAGTTAAGTACCCAGGAATGTTAGACTTGAGGTGCATTGTTTTTAAGTGTGATTGGTATGATCCAGTACTTGGTCGTGGTGTTGTCGTGGACCAATTTGGTGTTACTTCTGTTAACACAAATCGGAGACTACAACATTATGATCCATTCATTCTAGCATCACAAGCAGATCAGGTTTGAGACAATTATATGTTGTGTTTTTACTAATTTTTATGTTTATTTCGGCGTTTACTTACGAAAATTTCTGTATTTCTTTATAGGTGTGCTACATTCGTTACCCTCGCATAACACGGCGGTCAGATCCTTGGGTCACAGTTACTGCAATAAGCCCTAGAGGAAGAATTTATGGAGTTTCTCAACACGATGCCATGCAGCCAAGCATAAGTACTCCAATGGATCCAGTTGCGGCCTCTACTGGTGTCGATCTTGTGGTTGATTTCACACAAATCGGTATAGTTCATTCCGAGTCAGAAGAAGAACAAGGAGAATTTTATGACGATACAGACTCAATTACATCTGAAGGATCAACATCATCAGAGGAAGACGAACAAGGAGAATAACAAGGAGAATTAAAAAATATCTTGCAAAAGTAATAAATTTGTACAATGAACTACGGTTTGGCTTGATCCCGATATGGGTACGTAGGCAGCTCTAATCGAGCGCAGCTATTTAACAAAAATAATTTATTCATTTTTAACACTATTCAAATAATGTGAATGTTTTAAATCATATAATGTAAATCATATAATGTAAATCATATAATGTGAATGTTTTAAATCATATAATTATATTTTAAATCATATAATGTAAATCATATAATGTGAATGTTTTAAATCATATAATGTATATATATATATATATATATATATCTTTTGATATTTAACCAATTACATAACATGGCTCAATGGTTTAAAAAATAAATAAACATTTTTCCGACGGATTTCCGACGGAATTCGTGAGTATCCGTCGGAAATCCGTCGGAAATTCCGACGGATTTCCGACGGATTGAAGATACTTTCCCAATGCCGCGTGTTAATATTTGCTGCATGCGGACGGATTTCCCAATGCCGCGTGTTAATAGTTAGTAAATTCCGACGGATTTCCGACGTATTAGCCGTCGGAAATCCGTCGGAAATCCGTCGGAATACGCGAATAAATAAACCAGATCGTCTTCTTCGCCATTCACTCGAGAAAATCAACAAAACTCAACAAAATTCTTCAAACCATCGATTCTTCAAAGTTTTCCATCAAATCTTCTTCCAATGGCTGGGTCTCAAAGAAACATGTAAGTTTTTAATGTTTATTAAGAGTTTAATTTGTTAGATTTGTGGATTTAGGGTTTTGAAATTTAGATCTATGGAATTTGGTTATAGATTTGGTTGAGGTAATTTAGATTAGGAATTTAGATTATGATTTTGGGTTATTTGGTTATAAATTTGGATTTCCTATATTAGGTTTTGAAATTATGATTGTTAGATCTAGATTTAGGATTTTTTGTTTTTAATTTTTGGTTTTGGAATTGAAATTGAAATAGAAATTGATTTTACAAATTGATTTTTTGATTTAGGATTTTTTTAGATTTTGAAATTTTTGGATATAATTTATATATTGAAAATAATTAATATATTTATAATTGTGAACATATTTATAATTATTTGAGATAATTAATAATAAATATATTTCTTATGATTTTTTTTTAAAAACTGAATTTTAAATTTTTTAATGATTTTCGTATTTTTTTGTCTATTTTTAAAAAATTATTTTCAAATTATAAGTTATGAACAATGATTTATGAAATATATTTTATAAATTTATGTCTATTTTTAAAATTTTATAATGATTTTGTTTTGTTATAAATTTTTATGTAGGGATTATGGAGCATACGTCGAGTCTACGAGCGGACATCGTCGTCACCGTAGGAGTACAGCTGCGAGGAGTTCTCCTACGCCGTCCACACATATTCTGGATACACAGATTCCGGAAACTCATTCACCGGCACCAACCGCAACTGCTCCGACGCAGATGAGTGTCGAGGACTTTATGAATCTTCCGGGACGAGAAAGACTTCCACGTCTTCATCCAGATTGTCAAGGAAGAGACATTTGGTAAGTTTTTGCAATTATTTATTTATTTAATTTATAAATGTACTTTTTTTAAACTAATTAGGGTTTTATTAATTAAATTGTTTTGTAGGTTTGACCAATCGCACACTGGGATCTCAAAGTCAATCAACCGAATGTGTCAAGGAATGCTTCAGCATCCATATCCAACATACAGCTCAATGCCGATCCAAGATAGGGATATGTGGTTTCGCCAATTTGCGGTAATGTATTTATTTTGTTTTTTCTATTAAAATTGAATTTAAATTTTTTAAATTATTCAAATTCATCTTATTTTTAATTTGCAGCAAGAATTCAGGTGGGACAGTCACTTGACCGCTTCGGTTAGACGCGAATTCGATAAAAAATGCGCACGGGCGTATTCATGGAAGATAAACGAGTGGAAAGAAAAGTGGAAGCAGAATGATGTGCCAAGGGACTTGGTTTCGAACCCGGATCTATTTAACGGGTTCATCGCTTACTGGACTGAAGAGGCTACCAGAGAATCCGCCGCAAAACATGCTGCATCCCGGAACAGCGATCGCAAAGGAAAGGGCAAAGCGACGCACAATCTAGGTGCGAAGAGCAAGGCGACGAAAGCAAAAGAACTAGTAAGTTTTTTTTTATCCCTTCAATTTTCATTCATTAATTTTTTTTAAGTTTAAGATTCACAAATTTTACTCAATTACTTTATTTTGCATGCAGTTTCGGGAAGATGGTGTCGAACCATCTAATTTGAGATTGCTCCAAGCTGTCCACACCGGCAAGGATGGTGTAATCCACGATCAAGTCACTCTGGATATCGTCGAGAACGTCAATAGGATGCGTGAAGAGTTCCTAAATTCTCAACCAATCATTGAAGGAACTCCTCCCCTAACCGAAGTTCCTTTGGAGAAGGAAAACGAGTTCGTATTTGAGGTAAGTAAAATTTTTTTTTTTATTCAAGTTTTAATTCATTTTCAATTTTTAGTCAACTTTTTTATTGCTTCCGCAGGCTATTCCGAGGTCTAAAGGCCGGTATTATGGTCTTCCCGACGATACTTCATCCTCCATTACGTCACGCTTTTACGGAGGTTCTCACGCTCCACATTTAGAAGCTAAAGTGGAGGAACTCGAGACTACGGTGCAACAACTCAGAGAGGAAAACCAAGCGATGACGGCTAGGATGGAAGCATTCATGGCTCAATACCCACCACCACCACCTTAGATCTTGTTTATATATGTTTTTTTTAATTATTTGTTAGAAACCACTTTTTAATATTTTCTGTTGTTTTAATTTTTATTTCGAATAATTTAATATTTAAGTTTTATGTTTTTTTAAATTATTTGTTAGAAACCACTTTATGTTTAATATTTTCTGTTGTTTTAATTTTTATTTCGAATAATTTAATATTTACGTTTTATGTTTTTTCTATTTTAAAAAACAATAAGAATATTATTATTTTTCAAGTATATGAATTTATAAATTATTATAAATATTAATTAAATACCGGTTCTTAAGTGACAATCGATATTTTGATTAATATATTCTAAACTTATCATTCAAACCAATATGAATATAACATAATACAAAAACAATTTCCGACGGATTTCCGACGGTTTGGGGTTTCATGGCTTTTTTGACAAATTTTACACAATAAACCTCAAACAACTTATTATATTATAAGATTATTAGATATAACACAATTTAAACTTAGTATTTAGGTTAAATTATTGTTTTCAAGATTTTGGGATGATTTACACTAAAGTTCTTCATAATGAAATATATAGTTTAACTTAAATGTTTACTAGTTCCTAAGTATAAATCTTAATTTTGATAAATTCTTATACACGGAGGTGAATATTGTAAACTTATCATTGAAATCATTAATAAACAACACAACAAACATATTTCAATTGAAACGAATCGAAAAAAACTCACGAAACCACAAACTGTCGGAAATCCGTCGGAAATTTCTGATGGATTTCCGACGGGTTTAGAGAAACACGTGTTCGTTTTTAAGGTTTGTCTGACAAAAGGAATAATATATATTTTTCTCAAGTCCGTCGGAAATCCGTCGGAATTTCCGACGAATTTCCGACGGAAAGTGAAATTTTCGCAAAAATCAAACGTTTTCGTGTCCCGCGTTAGTTGAATTTTACGAAATTATTTCTAAAGTCCGTCGGAAATCCATCGGAAATTCCGACGGTTTTCCGGCGGACAGTGAAATTTTGGCACAATCAAACATTTTCGTCTCCCGCGTTAGTTGAATTTTACGAAATAATTTCAAACATTCCGACGGATTTCCGACGGACGTTCCGTCGGAAAATTCTGTTTATAAGCGCGACCTCACTCGAAAAATCAGAGTGAATGAGAGTGATTGTTAGATTTAGGTGAAGTTTTAAGTTTTCAAAGTTAGATTTAGGTTTGGAATGTTAGATTTAGGTTTGGAATGTTAGATTTATGTTTTAAATGTTAGTTTTAAGTTATAAATGTTAGTTTTAGGTTTGGAATGTTAGTTTTAAGTTTTGGAATGTTAGATTTAGTTATTGTGAAGTTAGAGATGAGATTTGAATCTTTGTTTTAGGTTTGGAATCTTATATTTAGATTTTAGAGTGTTTGATTTAGGTTTTCAAAGTTAGATTTTAGGTTTGAATGTTAGTTTTAGGATAAAAATGTTATATTTAGATTTTGCAATGTTAGATTTAAGGTTTTCAATGTTAGAATTAGGTTTATAATGTTAGTTTTAGGATAAAATTGTTAGATTTATATTTTATAATGTTAGATTTAGGTTTTCAATTTACATATTTTGGTTTGGAATGTTAGATTTAAGTTTTGAATGTTAGATTTAAGTTTTGAATGTTAGATTTAGGTTTGGAATTGTAGTTTTAGGATAATAATGTTAGATTTTGGTTTTGTAATTAGATTTAGGTTTGAAATATTTCTTTTAGGTTTCTAATGTTTAGTTTTAGGTTTGGAATGTTAGATTTAGATTTTGGTTTTAAATGTTAGTTTAAGGTTTATAATGTTAGTTTTAGGATAAAATTGGTAGATTTATATTTTGGAATGTTAGATTTAGGTTTTCAATTAACATATTTAGGTTTGGAATTTTAGTTTTAGGATAATAATGTTATATTAAGATTTTCGAATGTTAGATTTAAGTTTTGAATGTTAGATTTAGGTTTGGAATTTTAGTTTTAGGATAATTATGTTAGATTTAGGTTTTGTAATTAGATTTAGGTTTGAAATGTTTCTTTTAGGTTTATAATGTTTAGTTTTAGGTTTGGAATGTTATATTTAGATTTTGGTTTTTAATGTTAGTTTAAGGTTTATAATGTTAGTTTTAGGATAAAATTGTTAGATTTATATTTTGGAATGTTAGATTTAGGTTTTCAATTAACATATTTAGGTTTGGAATTTTAGTTTTAGGATAATAATGTTATATTAAGATTTTCGAATGTTAGATTTAAGTTTTGAATGTTAGATTTAAGTTTGGAATTTTAGATTTAGGATAATAATGTTAGATTTAGGTTTTGTAATTAGATTTAGGTTTGAAATGTTTATTTTATGTTTCTATAATGTTTAGTTTTAGGTTTGGAATGTTAGATTTAGATTTTGGTTTTTAATGTTAGTTTAAGGTTTGTAATGTTAGTTTTAGGATAAAATTATTAGATTTATATTTTGTAATTTTAAATTTAGGATAAAATAATGTTATAAGGTTTTTTTTTTTTTTTTTCAATATTTGAGAATTAATTTTTTAATTTTTAATTATATAAAATATGAATTTTGTAATTGTTTTAAATTATTAATATTAATATTTATTTCATTTCTATATTTTTTTAATATTTATTATATTATTTTGAAATTTAAATAAATTTTTTTTAATTAAAATTCGGAATATATAATTATTTATTAAATAAATTTTTTTTTATTATAATTTACCCAGTCCGTCGGAAATCCGTCGGAATATTCCGACGGATTTCCGATGGCATATATTCCGACGGATTTCCGACGGATTGATGAAACGACCATACCGACGGATTTCCGACGGTTTGACGGAACCGTAAAAACCGACGGATTCCCGACGGCTCGTCGGAACACGTAAACCGACGGATTCCCGACGGCTTGCCGGAACACGTAAACCGACGGATTCCCGACGGCTCGCCGAAACACGTAAACCGACGGATTTTCGACGGCTCGCCGGAACACGTAAACCGACGGCTTTCCGACAGATTTCTGATTCATATTATCCGTCGGAAATCCGTCGGAAAGTCCGACGGATTTCCGACGGATGTTCCATTTCCGACGAGATAGAAGCGACGGACGTATCCGTCGGAAAGCCGTCGGTATTGGTCAATTCCGACGGATTCCCGACGGATTTGGCCGTCAGTTTCTCGCCAGTTTTCTTGTAGTGGACCCTCCAGTTGGAGTTGCTGCACATCAACCACCAAACTATCAAAGGCCTGCTCCTGCTCGTAGGACCTTAAGGGAACATGATGCTCCCAATGCTCAAATGTATCGAGGAGGTGTCCAACATCCTCCAATCAACAGAAATGATTTTGAGATCAAGTCGGGATTGCTGAATCTCGTGAAACAAAACCAGTTTCATGGACTTCCTTCTGAAAATCCAGTTACTCATCTTGATAACTTCGAGGATGTGTGTGGAACAACCAGGATGAATGGAGTACCAGACGATGCTTTTAAGTGTCGTTTGTTCTTGTTTTCGCTAGCTGACAAAGCGAAACGTTGGTTCAAATCCTTAGAAAGAGACTCCATCAGTTCATGGGATGATTACAAAGCTGCATTCTTGGGACAATATTTTACTCAAGCAAGGACCACGCTTCTAAGGAACAAGATCTCGAGCTTTCGACAGGCTGGTACCGAGTCATTCCAAGAAGCTTGGGAGAGATTCAAGGACTACAAAAGAGAGTGTCCTCATCACGGGTTCACTCCTGAATCACTCATCAACACCTTCTATCGGGGAATTGACCAGAATTACAAGATGGCTTTGGACACAGCAAGCAATGGAGACTTCATGACAAAAACAGAACCGGAAGCTCTAATCTTGATTGAAAATCTTGC
Organism: Barbarea vulgaris; assembly: GCA_963667165.1. Taxonomy (NCBI): domain Eukaryota; kingdom Viridiplantae; phylum Streptophyta; class Magnoliopsida; order Brassicales; family Brassicaceae; genus Barbarea; species Barbarea vulgaris. Next base: position 38,734,333 of record OY763887.1, on the reverse strand, counting down.
TGGTAGCAACAGCAACCATTGTGTTGATTATGATAGGACCTTGAGGAGCATTGGAGGAGGAGAATCAAAACAGATTTCTGAGCTGACTGCGAAGGTGGAACAACTTCTAAGACGTGAACAGAGAGCAGTCAACTATTGTGATGATTCTGGAGAAGAGCAAGGTTACCAAGAGCAATCTGGGGACGGTTTTTAGGATGTACAAGCTGAGCTGAATTATGTGAATGGTTATCAAAACCAAGGGTTCAACCAAAACTATAGGAATCATCCTAATCTCTCATACCGAAGCACCAATGTCGAGAACCCCCAAGACCAAAAATATCCAGCACAAGTGAGACCACAAGGGCAACAATATCAACCAAAACCGTTTGTGCCAAACCAAGGAGGCTACAACAAACCTTTTGAGAACAGGGTTCAGAATCAAGGGGGCTACAACAAGCCTTTTGAAAACAGAGTTCAGAACCAAGGAGGTTTTCAACAAGGGGGATTTCAGCAAAGACCTCAGTTCAATAACTTTCAGAGAGGTTATCAAGCACCAGCTCAAGCTCCCGTGAGCTATGCCCCAGCTGGATCATCCGATGATAGCGAAATGAAAACGATGCTTAAGCAACTGCTCGAGGGCCAGAACAAGAACGCCTTTGACATCAACTCAAGAGTGGAAAACATGTATAGCGAACTCCAAGGTAAGTTTGAAAATCTTTCAACACATGTTAAAACACTTGAGAATCAGGTAGCACAAGCCGCTTCTACTTCTACAAGACCTATGGGAGTTCTTCCTGGAAAACCACAACCGAACCCGAAAGACTACAACAATGGTAAAGAATTTGTCAATGCCATTACATTGAGGAGTGGGAAACAGGTAGAACCAATCTTGAAGAAAGGAAAAGAAGTTGAGGTTCTCGATGACTCAGAGAAAGACATTGAGAATGAGAATGATTTAGAGGTTCTCAATGCACCACAAGGTGAGGAAGTTGCAGATAAGAAAATCGCTGATCTTGAGAAGGAAATTGAAGATCTCGTGCCTCCACCGTACATACCCAAGTTGCCATTTCCAGGTCGCTTAAGGAAGATTCAAAGAGAGAAGGAGTATGCTAAATTTGATGAAGTGATGAAACAACTTCAAATCAAGCTCCCTTTTCTTGAGTTAGTTCAAAATATTCCTATCTACAGGAAATATCTCAAGGATATTTTGACTAACAGGAAAACTCTTGAAGAAGGAGCTGTCTTGATCACACACGAGTGCAGCGCCATTTTGCAAAACACAATACCAAAGAAGAAAGAAGATCCAGGTAGTTTTGTTTTGCCTTGTAAAATTGGTGACTCATTGTTTGCTAGATGTTTGTGTGATTTAGGTGCAAGTGTGAGCTTGATGCCGCTTTCAGTTGCAAAGCGGTTGGGGATCACAAACTTCAAGCCAACAAGTATCTCTCTAGTGCTCGCAGACCGTTCTGTGCGGTTGCCCATTGGAATTGCTGAGAATGTTTATGTGAGAGTTGGGACATTTCATATCCCCACTGACTTCATTGTTCTTAGCCTGGATGAGGAGCCTAAAGACCCGCTTATTCTTGGTAGACCTTTCTTGCACACATCTGGTGCATTAATAGATGTCAAGAGAAGCTTGATTAAGCTACAAGTAGGAGACCTTGTCCAAGAATTCGACATGGAGAGAGTGATGTCTAAACCAACTATTGAAGGTCAAGCATTTTGGGTTGACATCATGGATGAGCTAGCTGATGAGCTCTTAGAGGAAATGAATACTGAAGATCCACTTCAAATCGCCTTGACAAAAGAAGAGGATCAACATGGATACATTGAGGAAGCAACAACGGATTTCGCTAGAATTCTAGACGAGCCGGTTGAACTGAGTAAAGTTGTTGCATTCGCCTTGCTAGACAAAGATGAAGTAGAAAAGGAGGAGAATGAACCTACCTCAGGAGACTGTGGAGATTGGAGTGAACTAAAAGCTCCAAAGGTGGAACTCAAGCCGCTTCCCTCAGGACTCAGGTATGCGTTTATCGGTCCTCATTCTACTTACCCCGTTATAATCAATGCTGAACTAAACAATGTAGAGAGTGCCTTACTGCTGTGTGAGCTGAGGAAGTACAGAAAAGCTATAGGCTATTCCCTTGACGACATGAAAGGTATATCTCCTAACCTTTGCATGCATAGAATTTATCTCGAAGATGAATCAATGATGTCTATAGAACATCAGAGACGGTTAAACCCGAACCTCAGAGATGTTGTTAAGACTGAGATCATCAAACTCCTAGATGCAGGAGTAATCTATCCAATCTCGGATAGTACTTGGGTAAGTCCTGTCCATGTGGTACCTAAAAAGGGTGGTGTCACTGTGATTAGAAATGATAGGAATGAATTGATTCCGACAAGAACTGTGACCGGGCACCGCATGTGCATTGATTATAGAAAGCTTAACTCTGCAACACGTAAAGATCATTTTCCACTTCCATTTATTGATCAAATGTTAGAGAGATTAGCAAACCACCAATATTACTGTTTTCTTGACGGGTACTCGGGATTCTTTCAGATTCCGATACATCCCGATGATCAAGAGAAAACCACTTTTACATGTCCTTACGGTACCTTCGCATATCGAAGAATGCCATTTGGATTGTGTAACGCACCAGCAACATTTCAGCGTTGTATGATGTCAATTTTTTCTGAAATGATTGAGGATTATATGGAAGTCTTTATGGATGACTTCTCTGTGCATGGCACATCTTTTGCTGTTTGTTTGTCTAATCTGTGCAGGGTACTCCAACGCTGCGAAGACAAACATTTGGTCCTGAATTGGGAGAAGTGTCACTACATGGTGCGAGATGGAATCGTTCTCGGTCATAGGATCTCAGAAAAGGGCATTGAAGTGGATAGAGCCAAAATCGATGTGATGATGAACATGCCACCTCCAAATTCTGTAAAGGGAATAAGGAGCTTTCTAGGACATGCTGGGTTCTACAGGAGGTTCATAAAGGATTTTTCAAAGATCGCAAGGCCATTAACTCAGCTATTGTGCAAAGATCAAAAGTTTGAGTTTGATGAAGACTACCTCAAGGTATTTATAAAGATCAAGGGATCTCTTGTGAGCGCTCCCATTGTGCAACCACCTGATTGGGAGCTACCTTTCGAGGTAATGTGTGATGCAAGTGACTATGCTGTAGGTGCAGTTTTAGGGCAAAGGAAAGAAAAGAAGATGCACGCCATCTACTATGCCAGCCGCACTCTTGATGCCGCACAATGCAACTATGCAACAACCGAGAAAGAACTCCTAGCGATTGTCTTCGCTTTTGAGAAGTTTAGATCCTATCTCGTTGGGTCCAAGGTTGTAGTCCACACTGATCATGCAGCGTTAAGATACCTTTTCACAAAGAAAGACGCCAAGCCGAGGCTATTAAGATGGATACTTCTACTCCAGGAGTTCGATTTGGAAATCAAAGATAAGAAGGGAATCGAAAACGGAGTCGCAGATAACTTATCTCGACTAAGAGTAGAAGAGGATGTCCCAATGAGAGATGCTTCTCCCGGAGAAGAGCTTGCGCTAATAGAAGACAACTATGTCTATGAGGTTGAACAATCTAACAACAGAAATGCGGTTGAGCTCATGACCATGCACACCATCGAGGGAAATTTGCCATGGTATGCTGACTTTGCTAACTACTTATCCTGTGATGTTTCACCACCTGATTTTGTAGGATATGCTAAGAAAAAGTTTCTCAAAGATGTCCAACACTACTATTGGGATGAACCATTTCTGTACAAGAGATGTAAAGACGGGATTTTCAGAAGATGCATTCCCGAAAGTGAGGTACATGGTATTCTCTATCATTGTCATGCTTCTGATTATGCAGGACACTTCGCTTCCTTTAAAACAGCTACGAAGATCTTACAAGCTGGCTTTTGGTGGCCTACGATATTCCATGATGCACACGAGTTTGTAGCGAAGTGTGACGCTTGCCAAAGGAAAGATAACATAAGCAAGCGGAATGAAATGCCGCAAAATTTCATTCTCGAGGTTGAGGTGTTCGATGTATGGGGCATCGACTTCATGGGACCTTTCCCAGCATCCTACGGAAATGAGTACATTTTAGTCGCAGTCGACTATGTCTCTAAATGGGTGGAAGCACTTGCCAGCCCAACAAATGACGGGAAAGTTGTTTTGAAGATGTTTAAATCCATTATCTTTCCTCGCTTTGGAGTCCCACGGGTAGTGATCAGTGACGGTGGAAAGCATTTCATCAATAAGATCTTTGCGAGTCAGTTGGCAAAGCATGGAGTAAAACATAAGGTGGCAGCACCATATCACCCTCAGACCAGTGGCCAAGTGGAAATCTCAAACAGGGAGATCAAAGGAATCTTGGAGAAGACAGTAGGAAAATCGAGAAAGGATTGGGCGGCAAAGCTTGATGATGCTCTTTGGGCATACAGAACCGCCTTCAAAACTCCCATTGGAACCACACCATTCAACCTTGTCTACGGTAAGTCCTGTCACCTACCTGTCGAACTAGAGTACAAGGCGTTGTGGGCCACGAAGCTGATGAACTTCGACATAAAGACCTGATATAAGACTCGAAGTGAATGAGTCTTTGAGCCGGGTCTGAAGTGGAAACGAAGTTAGCTCGAAGCTCCTCCTCCGCTACAACTCACAAAACCGGTGTGGAAGGCTAGACAAGCAGCTCGAAGCTCCTCTTGTGAAACCTGATGGATGGGGACGTGATGGTGGATCGATAAGCACCACAGGGAGTGTGAAAGGCTCCTTGATACAGCTTGAGAATCGTGGCTTTGTGAATCACACACAAAGACAAGATCTGGGCAAAAGTTTCAGCAACTTTCAAGCTAGAAGAAATTCGGTTCTTTATTGATGTAGGGTAAATAAAAAGATACACGGCCGGGGATCTTATAGTCTGATCCTTACGGCTACAACCTCTAGGGTTGCGACTCAAAACAAAAACAACAGGACTTGTACGAAATTAAAAGAAAACGACACACACTCTCAATGGAAACAACATGCTGTTTCCTTATATGGAAAGTGTAGCTACAGACACAAAATAAAAAGAAATAAAATAAAAGACTCTACTGGGACTCGAACTAGACTCATTGTGGGCTTACTAGAGCCACTAGGCCGAGGCCATATCACCTGCAAGGAAACAGAAATAATTAAACACAAATCGTACCTGACTTGGACGAGAACTCATCACAGCTAGGTCTATGGTTGGTCCGTTGTCCGGGACATCTTCAGCTGTGTCGAGTAGAGCTTGTATGGATACATTGAATTCTTCTCTTAGTTTATCCCTCCTAGCTCTTGTTATAGGTCCAGCTACTTCTGGAATCTTGATGACATGGTCGTCCTCCACTTGATGCACTTGGTCCGCTACTTGCTTGTTGTGTGATCTTATATTCAACTCCTTGGCTTTTGCTCGGGTTATTGGACCTTCTTGAGTCTTCTCTTGAATATTTGTCACTTCAGTATGCTCCTCATGTGTGTCCTCGTCAGATAGTTCAGTTGCCGGATTGATGTCCGCATCATACTCTCCCTCTTGAGAAGGTTTTGTCCTCAAAACTTGTTCATCTGAGACATAAGGTGAAAGGTCAGCAACATTAAAGCTATGTGAAATGTTGAACTCACCTGGAAGCTCCAGCTTGTAGGCGTTGTCGTTGATTTTCTCAAGTACTTTGAACGGTCCATCGCCTCGAGGTGCTAGTTTGGAACTTCTCTTCCGAGGAAACCTCTCCGGTCGCATGTGAATCCATACCCACTCTCCGGGCTCAAAGATGACTCGCTTGCGTCCTTTGTCCCTTTGCGCTTTGATCTTCTCATTCTTCTTGAGAATCTTATCTCGTACTTGTTCATGTAGTTTCTTGATGTATTCGCCTCGGTTCTTGCCATCGACATTGATTTGTTCGGTGTGTGGTATAGGAGTTAAATCAATCGGTGTTAAGGGCCTGAAACCATAGACAATCTCAAAGGGAGAAAGATTAGTAGTAGAGTGCCTGGCATGATTATAGGCGAACTCAACAAATGGTAGACATTGAACCCATGTTTTTAAGTTCTTTCCGAGTGTGGCCCTAAGTAAAGTGGAAAGGGTTCGGTTGACCACTTCCGTTTGTCCATCCGTTTGTGGATGACAAGTAGTTGAGAACAAGAGCCTTGTCCCCATCTTTCTCCACAAGGTTCTCCAAAAGTGTCCTAAAAATTTGACATCACGGTCAGAGACAATAGTTCTAGGGACACCATGTAATTTTACCACTTCTTTGAAGAACAGATCGGCGATTTGGGAGGCATCATTGGTCTTGTTGCACGGTATGAAATGTGCCATCTTCGAGAATCTATCAACCACCACGAAAATTGAATCCTTGTGTTGAACCTGTGGTAACCCTAAGACAAAATCCATGGAAATATCTTCCCAAGGGGCGTTAGGGATAGGCAAAGGTAAGTATAATCCGTGAGGATGGGACCTGGATTTGGCTTTGTGGCAAGTCACACATTTGGCACAAGTCTTCTCGACGTCCTTCTTGATATGAGGCCAATAGAAATGATCCGTCACTACAGCCAATGTCTTGTCAACGCCAAAATGACCCATAAGACCACCTCCGTGAGCTTCCTTGAGCAACAAGTCTCGCATGGATCCTCTTGGTATGCATAGTCTTTTATCCCTGAAAAGAAATCCATCATGCAAATAGTAGGAATGGAATTCACCCTTACCACAGGCTTCATAAGCCTCGGAAAAATCAGGATCCGTGGCATAGTGATCCTTGAGATGCTCAAACCCCATGATCTTGGCTTCTAGCGTGGTGATTAGTATGTATCGTCGGGATAAGGCATCAGCTACCACATTTTCCGCGCCCTTCTTGTACTTAATGACGTAAGGAAACGTTTCTATGAACTCCAGCCATCTTGCATGTCGCCTCTTGAGTGTTGTTTGTCCTCGGAGATGCTTGAGAGTCTCATGATCGGTGTGGATGATGAACTCCTTGGACAGTAGGTAGTGCTGCCAGGTTTGTAAGGCTCGGACTAGGGCGTACAACTCTTTGTCATATGTCGGGTAGTTGAGTGCAGCTCCGTTGAGTTTCTCACTGAAGAAGGCCACGGGCTTCTTGTTCTGGTGTAGCACGGCTCCAATTCCTAGACCTGAAGCATCACATTCAATCTCGAAGATAAGGTCAAAGTTAGGTAAAGAAAGAACCGGTGCTTGTGTTAGCTTCTCCTTCAAGGTATTGAAGGCTTGTTCTTGAGCAACTCCCCACTTAAATGGCTGATTCTTCTTGATCACGGCTGTGAGTGGTGCAGCTACCGTGCTAAAATCCTTGACGAATCGTCTATAGAAGCTAGCTAGTCCGTGGAAACTCCGAACATGTCCGATGGTAGTGGGAGTGGGCCAATCTCGGATAGCTTTTATCTTCTCTTCATCCACCTGTATTCCTTGTTCACTAATAACAAAACCTAAGAACACAAGTTTGTTAGTACAAAAGACACACTTCTTTAGGTTAGCGTATAAGCTTTCCTTCCGAAGTGATTTAAATACAAGTTCTAGGTGTTCTAAATGATCCTTAAGATTTTTGCTGTAGATTAATATGTCATCAAAATAAACTACTACAAATTTTCCAATATAAGAACGAAGAACCTGGTTCATCAAGCGCATGAAGGTGCTGGGGGCGTTGGTGAGACCAAAGGGCATGACAAGCCACTCGTATAGCCCCTGTTTTGTTTTGAAAGCAGTTTTCCATTCGTCGCCTTCGCGCATACGTACTTGATGATATCCACTTTTAAGATCCACCTTTGAGAAGAGTGTGGAACCGCAGAGCTCGTCTAACATGTCGTCGAGACGTGGGATAGGGTGCCGGTACTTGATGGTTATGTTGTTGATGGCACGACAGTCTACACACATTCTCCAAGTGCCTCCTTTCTTTGGTACGAGCAGAACGGGCACAGCACATGGACTAAGACTTTCTCGAATGTAACCTTGGCCTAATAAATCATTGATTTGTTTCTCCAATTCCTTGCTTTCCTCCGGATTCATCCTATAAGCGGGTTTGTTCGGCAGAACTGTTCCTGGAACCAAATCGATTTGATGTTCTATGCCTCTAATTGGTGGTAGTCCGGGTGGTAGTTCTTCGGGAAATACGTCCAAGTAACTCTGGAGTAAGGGTTGGACTTCCTCAGGAATTTCTAGATCACCTGTATCGGCACTTAGACATTCTTGGTAGAACATTAGTAGTAGGGCGCCCTTGGCACCAAGGGACTTACCAACTGATCCGTAGCTTACGTACAGGTTCGATGTACTTACCTCTCCGTCCTTAGCCATTTTTGCGTGAAGTGCATGAACTTGTGAGGGACTGAGGGGTGCAAGAGTGAACTTACGGTTTTGGTGTGTCACCGAGTATTGGTTAGTACGTCCATCATGTTGAGTTTCTCGGTCAAATTGCCAGGGTCTCCCTAAGAGGAGGTGTCCGGCTTGCATGGGCACTACATCACAAGTAACTTGATCAACATACTTACCAATGCTAAATGGAACCGTTACCTGTTCGGAGACCTTCATCTCGGCCTTGTCATTGAGCCACCGAAGCTTGTATGGGCGTGGATGCTTGGTTTTCACGAGACCTAATTTCTCAACAAGAAGCTTGCTGGCCACGTTAGTACAAGAACCACCATCTATAATTAAATTGCAAACCTTGCCATTGATGGTGCATCGTGTATGAAAGAGATTTTCTCTTTGTGCGGTCTCCTCAGGCCCTACTTGAACATTGAGAACCCGTCTTATCATGAGTGATTCCCCAGTGTCCGGATACTCGATGTCTTCCCCGTGTTCTTCGGACTCGTCTACAGCCTCATCTTGTGACTCGTAATCTCCCGTGTTGGTGACGATCATTACTCTCCGGTTTGGGCAGTCTCTTGATATATGCCCTCTTCCCTGGCACTTAAAACAAGTAATGTCACGAGTTCGATTATTTTGGTTAGAAGACTTACCTTGTTCGTCACGGAAACTCCTTTGTGGTTCGGATGCTCTTGATTTGAACCTGGAATCTATCTCAACAGCTTTTCCTTTGTCTTGTACTTTGGACACATCATTCTTCCATGTTTGTGGAACATTTCTGGCACGATTGTTGCTGTTATTCTTGTGCCTAATCTGCTGCTCTATCTGGACCGATAGGTGTAGGAGTTCAGGTAAACTCTTGTACTTGGCACGCTCAACCTTTCTTTGAATCCTATCTTGTAATCCATCGATGAATTGAGCCATCATAGCCTCCTCGGATTCTTCCAACTCCAGCGAGTTCATTAGCTTTTCAAACTCCTCAAAATAGTCCTCCACGCTCCTTGTTCCCTGTGTCAACTTACGGAAACGTTTTTGTAAGTCTCGATGAAAATGTTCAGGGACATACCTGACCCTCATTAGGTACTTCATGTCGGGCCAGTTGGTGACAGCTCCAAAGTGAAGTCGTCTCCGTTCAGCTACTGTTCTGTCCCACCATGCTAGGGCGTTTCCCGTGAGTTGAGCTGCAGCTACAGCCACCTTTTTGTTCTCTCGGTACCCATAGCATTCAAAGATATACTCAAGTCTCCGTTCCCAATCCAAGTAAGCTTCAGGATCAGTTTTGCCTGCAAAAGATGGTGGAGTTAGCTTGATATCGTGATTATTTTCTCTAGGTTCTACCTCTCTCGGTCGGTGTCTCCGTAGAGGATCAACTCGACGTGGTTGTCGAGCTAGCGTGTCGAGTGAGTCTCCATCGGATTCTGAGAGAACTTCCTCTTCAGGATCAGGTGGGGGTTGTTGTGGTTGTTCCAAGCGGGTGAGGCGAGTGCCAAGTTCTTGGTGATTATCAACAATGCGTTGAGTCATAGCTCTCATGTCGGCTTGCATTGCACGTAAAACTTCCATCATATCTTGTTGACGTTCAGGATCTCCGTCAGCCATGCTTTATTCCAATCCGACTTGAATACAAAGTGCTAAGGATTCTGTAGATTTTCCTAGCAAAGAATCAACACAAGAATCAAATTTTCTCAAACAAAACAGATAAACAGCAAAGGAAACTGCAGTTTAGGTTTTGATATGGGAAAAATATGAAATGATGTGCAGAAATCAAAGTAACAATTTTTATATTTTCTGATGAGTTTAAAGAAGCAACAACAAAAGACGAAATATTTTTATGAGGTTTTATGATTTTATGAAAATTGAAACAAACAGACGGGTAAAGCAGATTTTTTTTGTTTTTTTTGACGATGAACTAAAATATCAAATGAATTTCTAAATTACTGAAAACAATTTTCCTGGATGATAATGCGAGATTAGAATCCAAAACAAAAGACGAAATATTTTTATGATTTTTTTTTGATTTTATAAAATTCAAACAACAAGACAGACGAACTGAATTGAAACAGAACTAATATGAAAAGAAACAACCTGGGATAGGAAAAAAAACCAAAGGCAGGAACCTTTGGCTCTGATACCAATGATATAAGACTCGAAGTGAATGAGTCTTTGAGCCGGGTCTGAAGTGGAAACGAAGTTAGCTCGAAGCTCCTCCTCCGCTACAACTCACAAAACCGGTGTGGAAGGCTAGACAAGCAGCTCGAAGCTCCTCTTGTGAAACCTGATGGATGGGGACGTGATGGTGGATCGATAAGCACCACAGGGAGTGTGAAAGGCTCCTTGATACAGCTTGAGAATCGTGGCTTTGTGAATCACACACAAAGACAAGATCTGGGCAAAAGTTTCAGCAACTTTCAAGCTAGAAGAAATTCGGTTCTTTATTGATGTAGGGTAAATAAAAAGATACACGGCCGGGGATCTTATAGTCTGATCCTTACGGCTACAACCTCTAGGGTTGCGACTCAAAACAAAAACAACAGGACTTGTACGAAATTAAAAGAAAACGACACACACTCTCAATGGAAACAACATGCTGTTTCCTTATATGGAAAGTGTAGCTACAGACACAAAATAAAAAGAAATAAAATAAAAGACTCTACTGGGACTCGAACTAGACTCATTGTGGGCTTACTAGAGCCACTAGGCCGAGGCCATATCACCTGCAAGGAAACAGAAATAATTAAACACAAATCGTACCTGACTTGGACGAGAACTCATCACAGCTAGGTCTATGGTTGGTCCGTTGTCCGGGACATCTTCAGCTGTGTCGAGTAGAGCTTGTATGGATACATTGAATTCTTCTCTTAGTTTATCCCTCCTAGCTCTTGTGATAGGTCCAGCTACTTCTGGAATCTTGATGACATGGTCGTCCTCCACTTGATGCACTTGGTCCGCTACTTGCTTGTTGTGTGATCCTATATTCAACTCCTTGGCTTTTGCTCGGGTTATTGGACCTTCTTGAGTCTTCTCTTGAATATTTGTCACTTCAGTATGCTCCTCATGTGTGTCCTCGTCAGATAGTTCAGTTGCCGGATTGATGTCCGAGATGGAAGAGGCTGAGGTTGACATCGAAGAAGAAGCAGACGCGCCTCAGCCACAGCAGCTCCTGCATCATGGCCCAAACCGGTACCGCCTACCGCCCAACCCTCCTGCAGATGACACAGCACAGCAACTTCAGTGGATCATCAAATCGCAGAAAAAGAACAACTCCATGATGAGGAAAATGTGGAGGGCGATCCAGAAGATCAAACCTTGTTCTTGTGCATCAGGTTCACCGACACAAGATGACGAAAGCGATGAAGCTGAAGGTGAGGATAATGAGGAAGATGAAGCTGAAGGTAAGGATAATGAGGATAATGAGGATAATGAGCAAGCTGAGGATACTGAGGAAGCCGAGGATGCTGATGACTCTGAAGGCACAGAGTCCGACTCTATGACCAAAGCACAAGAGAAGAGGACCAAGGCAGCTCAAGACCGAGCTGAACCTACTCATTCACCGGTGGAGCATTCCTCAGCACAGTATAGCGACATCCGCTTACCAAGAAGCAGGAGGAACATAGGCAGGAGAGAGAGCTCCAGCGACAGCTCTACCCGCGACCACTGAGCTTGTGGTTATTTCTATCCCTTGTTCTATATCATTTAGCTTTTAAGACATTTCGTTTTATTTCTATATGTATGGCATTCTTCTGTTAATTTTGTTATTACACCGAGACGGTGAAAAGCAAGTTCGGGGGAGGATGCCATTATTTACTAATGACGTTTGTGTTTGTTTCTTTTATTTTGGTGTGTTTTATTTTTATTAAAACCTTGTTGGAATTTTAAATGTTTTATTGAGTCAAAATAGTTATGAGAATTTGTTATCTTTTGGAATTGCAACATGTTTAAGATCATTTTGTCTTAAAAATTGCTTAGCCTTGTTTGAGGATAACTTGGAAGCGCAGAAAAATCCATAACTTGATCATTTTATGAAAATCCCTATCATTTGAGCTTAATCATATATATATGAACTTAATATGGACTTAATATATCTCACTTAGGGGATTGATAATCATGTAATGAAATTACATTTGGAGTTTTCTTTACATTGTTTATATCAACCTTTGTTAACTCCAAATGGCTAGACTTATTTTTAGTCTAGTACCACACCCCTTACCATTTCCATCTTTCAAACCACATGCATCTGTTTATAGCCATTGTCATGTGCATTCATGTGCAAAAACTATGGAGTATACGGACCGACATAGCTTTCCTTTCGCTAGGATTGTGGTAGTAGTTGGTTTGCATACCGTCATTGGACGAGATTGGGCTATTGTGGATTAGTAGATGTATTTATGAGTATGACGAGCATTCATTGTCAAGATTTCTTTTGATGCAGCTTTTGTAGGACTCCTCATTCCCGCTCCCCCATCTAAAAAAAAAAAAAAAAAAAAAAAAAAAAACGAGATGGGAAAGGAGTGAAAAGAGAAAGGAGTGAGTCTGAGATCATTAATGTGTTTCATTAGCATCTAAAAAAAAAGAAAAGAAGGAAATCTTTATATTCATACTTGGGGTTTTTAGTTGGTTAGGAGGATCTGAGCGAAAGGAGAGCTATGTACTTCCTAATTGGTCTTTGTCTCACGGTGATTTTGCATAATGATTTGCATCCGTTTGTTTTGCTGGAGAACCCAAAACACTTGAGCCACCAAATGTCAACCTTCATACCTAGACCATAACGTGTTAGATATTCCCTTTGTGAGAGTACACGCATTTCTTAATAAATGTTAAATGTTAAGTTCTACATGATCTCGGGATTTCATACATTTGCTACGGTTATGGCGAAGTACAATGTAGTACGGTTTGATATGAACTTGGTGAAAGTGGTTGCGAGCATTTGGTTGAAGGCATGATCCTATAGATTTTACGAATTCTCATGTTTTTCAAAACCTTTTCTCTTGGATTAGATTTTGTTTTGTTTTCCTTGAGGACAAGCAAAAGTCTAAGTTGGGGGGAGTTGATGTATTGTACTTTTGATTGCTTTTTGGTTTGTATTTAGTATTTGTTTCGTGTCTTTTGTTAGTTTTCGAGTCTTTTCTATTTTGTTTTGAGTCTTTTACAAGTTCTATGGAGTTAAGCCGGAATAAGACGATTTCGGGATTGTTCGGGCTAAGATGAAGCCTAGAAGCTACGGAAAGGACAAGGATCGATCGATCCTACCCTTGGATCGATCGATCCAGACGACTCCAAGAACACAGCCACGGATCGGTCGATCCGGCCAACCGATCGACCGATCCATGCTCCACGGACATTTGTCCGGACACAACGGATCGATCGATCCCTAAGGCAGATCGATCGATCCCATGCCCAGCCATCTTGAAGAGATTTTGTCCGGACACAACGGATCGATCGATCCCTAAGGCAGATCGATCGATCGCCAGCCATCCGTCATGAAGAACAACATTGGGATCGATCGATCCGACGTGTGGATCGATCGATCCCAAGCCAGCCGCCAAGTTAGATATTATGTCCGTAAATCAGGGATCGATCGATCCGACTTGTGGATCGACCGATCCCCTTGTCCGCCTACACCATTTTACACCTATGTCTATAAATATCCCACCTAAACCTACTAAAACGGATCAGAATTTTTCTAAAAGCTCTTGGACGCCTAAAACACTATTCTGGAGACATTTCTTGGATTTTCTAAGCTCCTCCTTCTATCAAACATTTGGAGAAGTTTTGTTGTATCATTTGTGGTTTATTTCAATCCTATTATGCTTTGTATGGTTTACTTTGTTGTTTTTCTGATTATGTGTGAGTAATTTCATAGTTAGGTTTTAGGGTTCTTGAAGGGAATTGATGGCTTGATGAATTGATAGAGATTTGGGGTTTCTATTCCATAGGTTCTTTGATTCATGTGTTCTTAATGCTAGATTAAGAGTAGCTACCTTAGTCTTGATTCTAGGTTGTTCTATAAGCACTAATCATGTTATAGAGAACTTGAGCCTTATGAATTGAGCTTTGTATCTCTAGCCTGCGAGAGTTGATGCTAGATCATCATTGTGAACTTAGTGAACTTGTGTGATAATGCTAATTTGGTTAGGAGAAATCAAACGAGAGTTTAGTTTTCGAGTAGCCAAGTTTAGGGGTTAAGGCCACGAGAGTGGGTTAATCCACCTTGCGTTCATGTTCTAGAACGGTGCTGAGAGTGTTAAATCCCATACTAAAAATTATACGTTAAGCCATTGACAACCTGAAATGCCCTAAGGCCTAATGCCTTTTAAATCGTATAAATCAATCGTTTTATGTTTATTGCATTTTGTTTACAAGTTTGAAAGAAAACAATCAAACTCATCCTGCTATAGCTAATTACGAGTCTCATAAATCATTAGTGTACCATTGGTTCTTGTGGATCGATCTCGTTATATACTACCTTGCGGTTAAGTGTATCGAGTAAATACTCGAGCAATCACCTGACCAGATCGATCGATCTACACCAGATCGACCAACACGATCACCTTCACCACTTACGCACCTCGAAACAAAACATGAATAAATCAATAACTAACCGTTGGAATCTTAATCCCACCGTTGAAACTCAACCCCCAAATGTCCTGAAGCTAAATTCAAAGTTTCAAGATGATCCAAAGCAGACGAACTCGCGATTGCCCTTTGAATCAACGTTGGTCCGGTTCGCGTCTGAAACAGAGCGCCTCACGGAAACGTGAATAACTTTTAGAATATTAACTCAAATTCAATTCCGCAAATTGGTACATCTAGATATAAGACTTAACTATAACTCCACAAGCCAATTTCTGTCAGTTCTTTTTACCTCATCAATGTGACAGGTGTTCTAGGGCTTGAATCAGCGTTCATACTGGACAAGACAACTTCTGTAAACACCAATAAAAGCGGTAATCCTCTCCCTTATCCCAAAGAAAAAAAAAAGCAGAAAAGATGATATGATTCTCGTCTTGAGTAAAGGGGTAGGAAAATTTCTCGTGACCTCATTATTTTACTTGAGATTGAGATGATCACGCAGAGGTGGAAGTGAGGGGTAGGAAAATTTCCAGTGATCTCATTATTCACTACACCTTCGAATTAAAGAAAGAAAAAAAAGAAGAAAAGAAAAGAAAGTAAAAAAAAAGATAATGAGAAAATATTAAGTCTGGGGGTGAGAAAGAGTACGGATAGCTATATGGTTGTCTTTGTTTTGGTATTGTACGTGAAAGAGTCTAGAATGCTCTGGGCATCGAGATCAGAGATGAGACCCAGCGATGAAGGTATCGTGGACTATGCTGTAAAATTGTGGGTTTAATCGGGAAAGCTGTGAACGTGTACAATGAAGTACATCGTGGTCTAGATCCTTTTAGGTAAGAGTTTCTAGTGGATTACTAAGGTGAATGTGAGTGTGGTATTCTTATGACGAAATGAGTTTATGTGTTTTCAAACTTCTTTCTCTTGTTGAGTTTTCTGTTTTGCTTAAGGGCAAGCAAAAGCTAAGTCTGGTGGAGTTGATATATCATGGATTTTACCGGTTTTAAGCCATGATATAAGTGTTTTATCGAGTCTTAACTGTGTCTTTCGTTTCTTTATCGAGCCTTTTACAGGTTTACATGTGTTGGGCACTTTCTGGACGATTATGGAGCATTTAGAGCATTTGTTGCTGAGAAAACGAAGTCGATGTTTCCAGTGGTCAATGGTGTCGATCGACACCACCCATTGGTGTCGCTCGACACCCATCATCAGGCGTTAATGCGGAATTTATAAAGTTCTGAAGATTTGCAGTTTTGCCCCAGAAGTTCCAGAAGTTTACAAAAGAGACCCAGCTCATGTCTTAGTCTATTTATTGGGTTTTTAGGTTAACTTTTATGTATCCATCACTATCTGTTCTTTTGCTTGGGGGCTGTTAATGCTACTTGTACTTCTGAGAGAATATCTTGAAGCCCTGTTTTCTCTTCTACTTTTGATTCAGTTTTGTATGATATCTATTTCAGTTATGTCTTGTGTTTCATCTAATATGTCTGAGTAGATCCCTAGTTGAGTTTAGGGGTTCTCACAATGGATTTCATGATTTGTTAGGTTTAACACTGGTTAAGATTCAAACTTGTTAGTTCTTCATACGGGATTGTTCTTAATGCTTATTCTAGCTTGATCACCTAGAAGTATGATATTAGGTTGTTAAATTGGCGCGACAGCGTGATTTAGAATCTGAACTAATCGTAGTGAGCATGTTAGATAATCGCAACTACAGTTGGGTTAGATAACTTGTGAACATATCGAACTTGTACTTAAAGCTTGTCTGAACTTTAGGATTCGCAACGATAGTTGGTCTTCTAGGTTTATGTCATAGATAATTTTCGCAATGGCAGTTGGTTAGCTATACATTAGTGATTTGAGTTCTAGAACGGTTTTTAATTAGATCTTTACCAGTTATTTTACCTGCTTTAATTGATTTCCTGAGAAGTTCCCTAGACCTGACAATTTCATCCCATTGATTACATCTCTATTTACTTTTCTGCAATTGTTATTTCAATTCTACTTTACTACTTAGCTGGATTTTAAGCGAACACGTCTATTGTGAATCCACAGAGTCTTTGTGGATTCGACCCCTAAGTACTACCGTGATCTCTGAAATTGAGAGAGTAGCTATGAGGGATAATTTGAGCATATCACATACCATGGAGGTCCTCCTTACAGCTAAAGTTTTTGAAACCGCAGCAAGTGGACAGCTTGTTATCGAAGCCGGAGCTAACTACGAAGATATCAAAGAAGCCAAAGGAATGGTGAATCCCGAGGCTACTTGAAACGACCACCCTCGTTTTTTTTTAAAAATAAAACCAATAATTAATATTCCCATAAATATTAATTACCACCCCAAACAAATATTATTCAATTAATCATGAATAATATTTACTCACTCCAACAATAATAAAATAATAATTAATATTCCCATAAATATTAATTATTTCCCCAATCAAATAAAATGCAACTACTCATGCATAATAATTAATCAAAAATCCCAACAATAACAATACACTTTTAAAACAACCGAAAGGATAATAAAACGATCGATCTTTCCAGAATACGACGACTTGAGTTGAGAGTCGAAGTTGGTCTGTATAGCCACCTTGGCTTCCATAGACAATTCTGTTGTCTATAACGGTTCTCGATAACGAGAAACCGGACTCGAGATCGCAATATTAATTATCCAAAAATAATAAACAACACAAAACTCTTTTTATAGCGGAAGACTCTTAAACACACAACGAGTTCCTAGATCATCCCCTCTTCCTCGCCTTGATTCCACGATCAAACAAACTCTTTTCCTGCATCAAACAAAAGAGATGCATAAGTATTTCAACAAATACTTAGTGAGGCAATCCTCCCGTCTACAAGCTATACACACAAACGATTAAAATTATTCAATGCATTAAACACAAAAATACCGCAAACAAATCAACCATCTCAAGAAACACTCGATCTAGATCCACCAGAGATCATACGGCCTACAATCATGCAAACACATCAAATAACTCAATCGCTTAGATAAGCTTACGGTCATGCACTCACCTTTAGCCACACACGGAAATTCCCAAAAACTTCCCGGAATGAATAAACTTCAATCCCCCAACCGCGTGCCTAACAATAAAACCAATAAGAACCTTAAAACACAAGAAACGAACACGGGAAACACCAGATCGATCGATCTTGGCTTAGATCGATCGATCCCAACTTGCGAGAAGTTCTCAGATCGACCAAACAAGGCTAGCTCGATCGATCCTGGCCAGATCGATCGATCCTGACCAGATCGATCGATCTACACCAGATGGACCAACACGATCACCTTCACCTCTTACGCGCCTCCAAACAAAACATGAATAAATCAATAACTAACCGTTGGAATCTTAATCCCACCGTTGAAACTCAACCCCCAAATGTCCTGAAGCTAACTTCAAAGTTTCAAGATGATCCGAAGACAGACGAACTCGCGATTGCCCTTTGAATCCACGTTGGTCCGGTTCGAGTCTGAAACAGAGCGCCTCACGGAAACGTGAATAACTTTTAGAATATTAACTCAAATTCAATTCCGCAAATTGGTACATCTAGATATAAGACTTAACTATAACTCCACAAGCCAATTTCTGTCAGTTCTTTTTACCTCATCAATGTGACAGGTGTTCTAGGGCTTGAATCAGCGTTCATACTGGACAAGACAACTTCTGTAAACACCAATAAAAGCGGTAATCCTCTCCCTTATCCCAAAGAAAAAAAAAAGCAGAAAAGATGATATGATTCTCGTCTTGAGTAAAGGGGTAGGAAAATTTCTCGTGACCTCATTATTTTACTTGAGATTGAGATGATCACGCAGAGGTGGAAGTGAGGGGTAGGAAAATTTCCAGTGATCTCATTATTCACTACACCTTTGAATTAAAGAAAGAAAAAAAGAAGAAAAGAAAAGAAAGTAAAAAAAAAGATAATGAGAAAATATTAAGTCTGGGGGTGAGAAACAGTACGGATAGCTATATGGTTGTCTTTGTTTTGGTATTGTACGTGAAAGAGTCTAGAATGCTCTGGGCATCGATATCAGAGATGAGACCCAGCGATGAAGGTATCGTGGACTATGCTGTAAAATTGTGGGTTTAATCGGGAAAGCTGTGAACGTGTACAATGAAGTACATCGTGGTCTAGATCCTTTTAGGTAAGAGTTTCTAGTGGATTACTAAGGTGAATGTGAGTGTGGTATTCTTATGACGAAATGAGTTTATGTGTTTTCAAACTTCTTTCTCTTGTTGAGTTTTCTGTTTTGCTTAAGGGCAAGCAAAAGCTAAGTCTGGTGGAGTTGATATATCATGGATTTTACCGGTTTTAAGCCATGATATAAGTGTTTTATCGAGTCTTAACTGTGTCTTTCGTTTCTTTATCGAGCCTTTTAAAGGTTTACATGTGTTGGGCACTTTCTGGACGATTATGGAGCATTTAGAGCATTTGTTGCTGAGAAGACGAAGTCGATGTTTCCAGTGGTCAATGGTGTCGATCGACACCACCCATTGGTGTCGCTCGACACCCATCATCAGGCGTTAATGCGGAATTTATAAAGTTCTGAAGATTTGCAGTTTTGCCACAGAAGTTCCAAAAGTTTACAAAAGAGACCCAGCTCATGTCTTAGTCTATTTATTGGGTTTTTAGGTTAACTTTTATGTATCCATCACTATTTCCTCCTCCAGCTCTTGAAGTTGGGGGCTGTTAATGCTACTTGTACTTCTGAGAGAATATCTTGAAGCCTTGTTTTCTCTTCTACTTTTGATTCAGTTTTGTATGATATCTAT
This sequence comes from Barbarea vulgaris, assembly GCA_963667165.1. Lineage (NCBI taxonomy): Eukaryota > Viridiplantae > Streptophyta > Magnoliopsida > Brassicales > Brassicaceae > Barbarea > Barbarea vulgaris. The sequence goes on along the minus strand of OY763887.1, from coordinate 38,714,652 downwards.
TTCAGTTATGTCTTGTGTTTCATCTAATATGTCTGAGTAGATCCCTAGTTGAGTTTAGGGGTTCTCACAATGGATTTCATGATTTGTTAGGTTTAACACTGGTTAAGATTCAAACTTGTTAGTTCTTCATATGGGATTGTTCTTAATGCTTATTCTAGCTTGATCACCTAGAAGTATGATATTAGGTTGTTAAATTGGCGCGACAGCGTGATTTAGAATCTGAACTAATCCTAGTGAGCATGTTAGATAATCGCAACTACAGTTGGGTTAGATAACTTGTGAACATATCGAACTTGTACTTAAAGCTTGTCTGAACTTTAGGATTCGCAACGATAGTTGGTCTTCTAGGTTTATGTCATAGATAGTTTTCGCAATGGCAGTTGGTTAGCTATACATTAGTGATTTGAGTTCTAGAACGGTTTTTAATTAGATCTTTACCAGTTATTTTACCTGCTTTGATTGATTTCCTGAGAAGTTCCCTAGACCTGACAATTTCCTCCCATTGATTACATCTCTATTTACTTTTCTGCAATTGTTATTTCAATACTACTTTACTACTTAGCTGGATTTTAAGCGAACACGTCTATTGTGAATCCACAGAGTCTTTGTGGATTCGACCCCTAAGTACTACCGTGATCTCTGAAATTGAGAGAGTAGCTATGAGGGATAATTTGAGCATATCACATACCATGGAGGTCCTCCTTACAGCTAAAGTTTTTGAAACCGCAGCAAGTGGACAGCTTGTTATCGAAGCCGGAGCTAACTACGAAGATATCAAAGAAGCCAAAGGAATGGTGAATCCCGAGGCTACTTGAAACGACCACCCTCGTTTTTTTTTTAAAATAAAACCAATAATTAATATTCCCATAAATATTAATTACCACCCCAAACAAATATTATTCAATTAATCATTAATAATATTTACTCACTCCAACAATAATAAAACAATAATTAATATTCCCATAAATATTAATTATTTCCCCAATCAAATAAAATGCAACTACTCATGCATAATAATTAATCAAAAATCCCAACAATAACAATACACTTTTAAAACAACCGAAAGGATAATAAAACGATCGATCTTTCCAGAATACGACGACTTGAGTTGAGAGTCGAAGTTGGTCTGTATAGCCACCTTGGCTTCCATAGACAATTCTGTTGTCTATAACGGTTCTCGATAACGAGAAACCGGACTCGAGATCGCTATATTAATTATCCAAAAATAATAAACAACACAAAACTCTTTTTATAGCGGAAGAATCTTAAACACTCAACGAGTTCCTAGATCATCCCCTCTTCCTCGCCTTGATTCCACGATCAAACAAACTCTTTTCCTGCATCAAACAAAAGAGATGCATAAGTATTTCAACAAATACTTAGTGAGGCAATCCTCCCGTCTACAAGCTATACACACAAACGATTAAAATTATTCAATGCATTAAACACAAAAATACCGCAAACAAATCAACCATCTCAAGAAACACTCGATCTAGATCCACCAGAGATCATACGGCCTAGAATCATGCAAACACATCAAATAACTCAATCGCTTAGATAAGCTTACGGTCATGCACTCACCTTTAGCCACACACGGAAATTCCCAAAAACTTCCCGGAATGAATAAACTTCAATCCCCCAACCGCGTGCCTAACAATAAAACCAATAAGAACCTTAAAACACAAGAAACGAACACGGGAAACACCAGATCGATCGATCTTGGCTTAGATCGATCGATCCCAACTTGCGAGAAGTTCTCAGATCGACCAAACAAGGCTAGATCGATCGATCCTGGCCAGATCGATCGATCCTGACCAGATCGATCGATCTACACCAGATCGACCAACACGATCACCTTCACCACTTACGCGCCTCGAAACAAAACATGAATAAATCAATAACTAACCGTTGGAATCTTAATCCCACCGTTGAAACTCAACCACCAAATGTCCTGAAGGTAACTTCAAAGTTTCAAGATGATCCGAAGACAGACGAACTCGCGATTGCCCTTTGAATCCACGTTGGTCCGGTTCGCGTCTGAAACAGAGCGCCTCACGGAAACGTGAATAACTTTTAGAATATTAACTCAAATTCAATTCCGCAAATTGGTACATCTAGATATAAGACTTAACTATAACTCCACAAGCCAATTTCTGTCAGTTCTTTTTACCTCATCAATGTGACAGGTTTTCTAGGGCTTGAATCAGCGTTCATACTGGACAAGACAACTTCTGTAAACACCAATAAAAGCGGTAATCCTCTCCCTTATCCCAAAGAAAAAAAAAAGCAGAAAAGATGATATGATTCTCGTCTTGAGTAAAGGGGTAGGAAAATTTCTCGTGACCTCATTATTTTACTTGAGATTAAGATGATCACACAGAGGTGGAAGTGAGGGGTAGGAAAATTTCCAGTGATCTCATTATTCACTACACCTTTGAATTAAAGAAAGAAAAAAAGAAGAAAAGAAAAGAAAGTAAAAAAAAAGATAATGAGAAAATATTAAGTCTGGGGGTGAGAAAGAGTACGGATAGCTATATGGTTGTCTTTGTTTTGGTATTGTACGTGAAAGAGTCTAGAATGCTCTGGGCATCGAGATCAGAGATGAGACCCAGCGATGAAGGTATCGTGGACTATGCTGTAAAATTGTGGGTTTAATCGGGAAAGCTGTGAACGTGTACAATGAAGTACATCGTGGTCTAGATCCTTTTAGGTAAGAGTTTCTAGTGGATTACTAAGGTGAATGTGAGTGTGGTATTCTTATGACGAAATGAGTTTATGTGTTTTCAAACTTCTTTCTCTTGTTGAGTTTTCTGTTTTGCTTAAGGGCAAGCAAAAGCTAAGTCTGGTGGAGTTGATATATCATGGATTTTACCGGTTTTAAGCCATGATATAAGTGTTTTATCGAGTCTTAACTGTGTCTTTCGTTTCTTTATCGAGCCTTTTACAGGTTTACATGTGTTGGGCACTTTCTGGACGATTATGGAGCATTTAGAGCATTTGTTGCTGAGAAGACGAAGTCGATGTTTCCAGTGGTCAATGGTGTCGATCGACACCACCCATTGGTGTCGCTCGACACCCATCATCAGGCGTTAATGCGGAATTTATAAAGTTCTGAAGATTTGCAGTTTTGCCCCAGAAGTTCCAAAAGTTTACAAAAGAGACCCAGCTCATGTCTTAGTCTATTTATTGGGTTTTTAGGTTAACTTTTATGTATCCATCACTATCTGTTCTTTTGCTTGGGGGCTGTTAATGCTACTTGTACTTCTGAGAGAATATCTTGAAGCCCTGTTTTCTCTTCTACTTTTGATTCAGTTTTGTATGATATCTATTTCAGTTATGTCTTGTGTTTCATCTAATATGTCTGAGTAGATCCCTAGTTGAGTTTAGGGGTTCTCACAATGGATTTCATGATTTGTTAGGTTTAACACTGGTTAAGATTCAAACTTGTTAGTTCTTCATATGGGATTGTTCTTAATGCTTATTCTAGCTTGATCACCTAGAAGTATGATATTAGGTTGTTAAATTGGCGCGACAGCGTGATTTAGAATCTGAACTAATCCTAGTGAGCATGTTAGATAATCGCAACTACAGTTGGGTTAGATAACTTGTGAACATATCAAACTTGTACTTAAAGCTTGTCTGAACTTTAGGATTCGCAACGATAGTTGGTCTTCTAGGTTTATGTCATAGATAGTTTTCGCAATGGCAGTTGGTTAGCTATACATTAGTGATTTGAGTTCTAGAACGGTTTTTAATTAGATCTTTACCAGTTATTTTACCTGCTTTGATTGATTTCCTGAGAAGTTCCCTAGACCTGACAATTTCCTCCCATTGATTACATCTCTATTTACTTTTCTGCAATTGTTATTTCAATACTACTTTACTACTTAGCTGGATTTTAAGCGAACACGTCTATTGTGAATCCACAGAGTCTTTGTGGATTCGACCCCTAAGTACTACCGTGATCTCTGAAATTGAGAGAGTAGCTATGAAGGATAATTTGAGCATATCACATACCATGGAGGTCCTCCTTACAGCTAAAGTTTTTGAAACCGCAGCAAGTGGACAGCTTGTTATCGAAGCCGGAGCTAACTACGAAGATATCAAAGAAGCCAAAGGAATGGTGAATCCCGAGGCTACTTGAAACGACCACCCTCGTTTTTTTTTTTTAAATAAAACCAATAATTAATATTCCCATAAATATTAATTACCACCCCAAACAAATATTATTCAATTAATCATGAATAATATTTACTCACTCCAACAATAATAAAACAATAATTAATATTCCCATAAATATTAATTATTTCCCCAATCAAATAAAATGCAACTACTCATGCATAATAATTAATCAAAAATCCCAACAATAACAATACACTTTTAAAACAACCGAAAGGATAATAAAACGATCGATCTTTCCAGAATACGACGACTTGAGTTGAGAGTCGAAGTTGGTCTGTATAGCCACCTTGGCTTCCATAGACAATTCTGTTGTCTATAACGGTTCTCGATAACGAGAAACCGGACTCGAGATCGCTATATTAATTATCCAAAAATAATAAACAACACAAAACTCTTTTTATAGCGGAAGACTCTTAAACACACAACGAGTTCCTAGATCATCCCCTCTTCCTCGCCTTGATTCAACGATCAAACAAACTCTTTTCCTGCATCAAACAAAAGAGATGCATAAGTATTTCAACAAATACTTAGCGAGGCAATCCTCCCGTCTACAAGCTATACACACAAACGATTAAAATTATTCAATGCATTAAACACAAAAATACCGCAAACAAATCAACCATCTCAAGAAACACTCGATCTAGATCCACCAGAGATCATACGGCCTACAATCATGCAAACACATCAAATAACTCAATCGCTTAGATAAGCTTACGGTCATGCACTCACCTTTAGCCACGCACGGAAATTCCCAAAAACTTCCCGGAATGAATAAACTTCAATCCCCCAACCGCGTGCCTAACAATAAAACCAATAAGAACCTTAAAACACAAGAAACGAACATGGGAAACACCAGATCGATCGATCTTGGCTTAGATCGATCGATCCCAACTTGCGAGAAGTTCTCAGATCGACCAAACAAGGCTAGCTCGATCGATCCTGGCCAGATCGATCGATCCTGACCAGATCGATCGATCTACACCAGATCGACCAACACGATCACCTTCACCACTTACGCGCCTCGAAACAAAACATGAATAAATCAATAACTAACCGTTGGAATCTTAATCCCACCGTTGAAACTCAACCCCCAAATGTCCTGAAGCTAACTTCAAAGTTTCAAGATGATCCGACGACAGACGAACTCGCGATTGCCCTTTGAATCCACGTTGGTCCGGTTCGCGTCTGAAACAGAGCGCCTCACGGAAACGTGAATAACTTTTAGAATATTAACTCAAATTCAATTCCGAAAATTGGTACATCTAGATATAAGACTTAACTATAACTCCACAACAATTCGCTACCTTTGCAAACGATTTTCTAGGTAAAACTCCTTTTTCCTTCTCACCCTCGAAACAGCTCTCCAACTTACTCCTCTCGAGACTCACACGCCCACTCAGCCACCAAGACTCACCTCCTCCCTTGTTCTCCACGCCCTCACACACAGCCACAAGACTCACCTCCTCTTGCTCTCCACGCTCATCCAGCACCCAAGCTCACCTTCCCCTTTGCCTCCAACAAAACCAGCCTCACACTCTCAAACTCTCCTCCTCTTCTCTCTCTTTTCTTTCACTCCTTTCCTTTCTTTTTCTTTAGCAGATGAAGTGTCGGCCAAAAGAAGAAGGAAAAGAAGCTGACTTCAGAAATAATGGAGAGGGTGGGTGAAGGTGGAGGCAAAAGGCTAGCTTGTAGGGGGGTAGCCTTTAATGAAAATGGAGGAGGCTACTTGTGGGGAAGGATCGGTTGCTGAAGTGAGTGGGAAGGTGGCTGAAAACTGATTTAATTCAGATTAAAACTTAATTAGGATTTGGTCCCTGAACTCTCAAAAGTTCACGAAGGGACCCCAAACTTCCCAATTGATCCCGCACACCCCTACGGGAAAAAATGCGGCGTAACCTTTAAGTCACTCCAAAATCTCCCGGAAATATTTTCCAGAGATTCTCCCGTAAATCCCGGATGTAAATTCCGAAATTTCTCTTTTTCGGAACACGGGCGCTATTTTAGGATTTGGGTCCCTGAATTCCCGAAAAATTCACAAACTGACCCCAAACTCCTAAATTAGCTCCGAACACCCCCTTACGGGAAAAATGCGTGTAACTTTCAAATTACCCCAGAAATTCCCGGAATTAATTTCCCAAAAAATCTACGCATAAATCCCGGCTTTCATTTCCAAAAACTCCATTTTTGGAATACAGGCGTTACACTACTACTTCTTCCAAAGCCTAAAACAGTTAATTCCGTCGAGCCAACGATGTTAAACAAGTGCACTTAGTGGGAGGCAACCCACTTGTGAATTTTCCTTTTTCCATTTTTAGTTTTTAGTTTTAGTTTTACTTTGCTTTTGTTGTTTTTGTTTTTCGATTTTGCATTTCAGGTTTTATAAAAAAAAATAGAAAAGTAGAAAAGTAGAAAATAGAAAAAGAACAAAAAAAGGGAAAAGAGAAGGAATGCAAGGTTCGTTTTCGTGGCCAGCACATCATATAATCCTATGCGAAAAGCAACGGATTGGCCGCAACAAGTGACCAATGCCGAGAGTCCCCACCAAGCTGAACCAAGCGTCTGGACCGGTCACAAGGCGTGTGACCAGTCGAGTTAAGAGGAGCCAGACCGGTCACGAGACCCGTGACCAGTGGCGTGAAGAAGGACAAGACCGGTCACAACGCAAGTAGGAAAGGACCTATCAACAAGCTTGTGACTGGTGGTGAGCCGGAACCGCGTGCCACGTACTGTGTACCACGTGCCACGTACCGTGTACCACGTGCCACGCGCTGGTGCCAAGCCGGAACCGCGTACCACATACCGCGTGCCGATACCGAGCTGAGACCATGTGCCGCATACCGCGTGCCAGTGCCGATCTGAGATCCGTACCGGATGTCCCATGTACTCCTGTACCACGTCCCGTACCATGTACCGCGTTCCGCATGCCGAGCCGTCCCGTACCGCGTCCGTACCGGATGCCAAATGCCGAGTGTCGTATACCAGATGCCAAGTCTTGAACTCGTGCCGAGCACCGCGTCCGCATCCCGTACCGGACATGCCAAGAGCCGCGTGCCAAACGCTGAACTGCCGAGCTGTACCAAGCATTGCCGAGTGCCGAGAGCTGCCGAACCTCCAAGGCCGGCCGAGCCAATGACTAGGTAACGATGAGGAAACATGAAGGACAATAATGAGGACACAAGCCGAGCCAGCCAAGAACGAAACGGACGGAGGAAATCAAGAATGGTCACAGAAGCTGGGACCAGTGCCTTCAAGAAGGCCACGCCGGGTCATGAGACCTCTCACCGGTTGTGTGACCGGTGCCTTCAAGAAGGCCATGACGGGTCACGAGCCCTCTGACCGGTGGAGTGCTCACAAGCCAAAAATCCAAGTAATTCGATACCGAGCCTCCAAGACCGCTTCCGTTCGACAATGAACGACGAGAATAATTCATTCCCGTTGTCTGCACTTCACATGATCGTACCAGACAAAACCGTGCCCGACAAGAAACCCTCTGTAAGTTTTCTTTTGAAACTCCCAAAACTTCGTGGGTCCCATAGGTAAGTTCCTTCCCAAACCTAAAACCCTCCTTTAAGTTATAAACACTTTTTGGATTTTAAAATAGGATTTTAAAGATACAAAAGAACTTTTATAATCTCTCCCACTCTTTTGAGAGATAGAACACTTAAAATACATATTTTTCAAATTTGGGGCTTTATTTAATTTATTTGTGTATCATAACAACTATCTTTAGGAGAATCCAAATCTCTATTCCTCTTCTCCAAAAACCAAACGTATGTTTCTCAATTTCTAATTTTCTCTTTGCATTTAAAAGAAGGTTACTCTAATCTCTCTTGATCCATTAGCTTTGGTTAGTGGAATTAGATAGGGATCTTGTAGATATGCTTCTAGGGATATAACCCACCGATTTTGATGATATATTGTTGATGGAATTTAATTTTTGCTATGCTAAAATTTTGTGACCTAATTGGACACGAAATTAATTATGCGAATTGCTAGGGATTGAATAAATTAGCTCTATTGATCATATGAATGAGGAATTAGATTGATTTTTCACATGAATAGGCTTTGAATTTAGTTTTGATGTCAACTTTTTGTGAGAATCACCTAGAATTCGGAAATTGAAATTTGATTTTGATTTCTTGATTCTAAGCTTTGAGAACTATATATCTTGTTATAACAATTCATTGTTGATCATTGGTAATGATTCATATGCTATAAATTGTTAATTGTTTCTTAATGAGCCAAATTGCTCACTTTGACCAACTCCTTATTTGATGTTAGGTACATTGTCAATGGATTCTCAACGCGTAAGGCGGCACACACTTCACATTGGTTGCAATGATGTGGAGCAATGTACAAAGTGGGTCCATGATAGGCCGAGCATTAGAAACAAGGGAGAGGGAAAAGAAATAGAGAAAGAACTGGATCACGCATCGTCAGATAGCGAAGGAGAGAGCTATGATGCGGATAATGGAGAATTCTTACTCGCATCCTTAGTACCAGCTCCGCTATTAACCAACCTCATACGCCGCTCATGCGGCACGCACCCAAAAACCATCAACATCCCAATGAGGTTTGTCGGCCAACCGATGCGAGACAACGTTGACTACCGGGCACAACTTGACAAATTCAAGCCCACATTAGATGCACTTGGACTAAGTGACGATGTCGAATGGTTGTTGAATGCCCTAGGCCTCCGCACATTGATGGAATCAGTGCGACAAGAAATCTATGAAGAAGAGGCACGCCAACTCCTAGCCACGGCTTCATTAGCCTATCCGCATTCCAATGCACCGATGACTAGGGATGGAGTTCTCTACTTCACCATACATGATGTGATCATGGATAGCTCACAAAAGCAGCTTGAGGCCGAGGATGCTTTAGCAGTATCAAGTGGACCGATGACAAGATCAAGAGTTAAGGAGCTCGGTAATGCAATCACCACATTACTCACTCAAGTTCAACCGTCTATAATTCAGCTCGGAAACATGGAGAATAAAATTGTCTTGGTTGCTCGAGTGGACTAATAAACGGGTGATTCGTTTGTACTCTTTTTCCTAGCCTTTGGTTTTTTCCCACTGGGTTTTCCAAAGGAAGGTTTTAATGAGGCAAATGGGTCACTCTAATCCACCTAGTCCACTAGAGTCCACAAGACAAGTCCAAGTCAAAGTTCAATAGTTTGGGAGTTTGTTTGCTGAAGTTTCAAGCCCAAAGAAGAATAAATTCAGCCAGCCCAAATAAATATTTATCTGATTCAAATCAGTCAAAGAAGAGGAGAAGTTGGCGTGGGAAAGTTCAAGAGTTCATCCAAAAATTAGTTAATAATGTCTTAATTTTCTGTGCTAATTTATTGTCTTCTTTTACTTCATCTTTTCTTTAAAACTTCCGATTGTGAGCAGAATAGTATTCAGACTTCTTTTTATTAAAATTTGAGAGTGATTTTCTCTTGTGTTCTTGAAGAACAAATCTGGATTGTTGGTGAGTAATATCCTTCAATCAAAATCGAATCAAGGTGTGTCATATCCGCGATTCAAACCTTGGCGTTTTCAAGTGTGTCATATCTTGGAAAAGTCATTGAGGAAATATCCAAGGTCTTCCGCAACCTTGGTGCGATCCATTCACTCCACCACTATCCATTTATCCATTCCTTTCTTTCTACCCCTCGAAAGTGCCGATTCTAGGGAGGATCATATCAAGTGGTATCAGAGCACACTTTCGGGATCGGTATTTGTATCTATCATCTTTTGATCTTAGACTTTTCATTTCTCTCTTGTCCTTTGTTTCTAGTTGATCGGATCAATCATTTGGGGAATTAGTCGATTTAATTTTTATTTTGATCAAAACTCCTTGTTGATCCCTTTTCCTTTTGGTTCTAGTTTTACCTAAGTTGTTTATAGGAAAAAAAAAAAAAAAAGAAGAGAAAAAAAAAAGAAAAGAAAGAAAAAAAAAAAATATTAATCAGTCCGAAATTAATTAGCTTAAGGAGGGGTTTTATTTCCTAATTTTATCTCCTATTTTTTTTTCTGATCCTTGATCTGTTCATATTTAAAAAAAAAAAAAAAAACTAAACTCTTTCCTTTCTATCTCAATTCAATTGATCGAATTTGTGTTGTTGGAGTTGTTCATCCGATTTGATCCGTTTTGTTCCAAACGAACCATTGAGAAAATCGCTGAGAGAGAACATTTTGAGTGCTGAGTGATTGAGTGAATAAAAAGGAGAGAAACACTTGTGAGGATCGACTTTTTATTACTAACGTTTGTTAAGCGTGCAGGGAAAACAAAATCAATATGTCTAATCATTCCAGCGAAGAAGATGAGAACACCAACCGAGCTCGAAGAGGAAGAAATAACAATCTGGATATGCAAACTCTTATGGTAGAGATGAGGCGGATGGTGAGGGAAGAGATGGGTGCAGTCAATGAAAGGATTGATACGATTCAAGAGTCCGTTAATCAAAGACTATTGCCGAATACTGTTGCTAGAGGAAGAAGAGCACGACCTCAAGAAGAAGTTGATGAGGATGACTTGAATTATTACAGCAGAGGTAGCCAAGCTTCTAATCGAAGTGAAAGAAGGCCGAGACGAGTAAGAGAAGCTAGGGGTCGAAATGAAGACAATCTCAGTGGACTTAAGTTGAAGATACCACCATTTCATGGAAAAAATGATCCGGATGTCTACTTGGAGTGGGAGAAGAAAATTGAGCTCGTGTTTGATTGTCAAAATTATTCGGAGCAAAAGAAAGTTCAAGTAGCGGCAACGGAGTTTTATGATTACGCAATTAATTGGTGGGATCAGATTGTGACGAGTCGAAGACGTAACCGAGAACCGCCTGTAGTTACTTGGGAAGAGTTGAAAAATCTGATGAGAAAAAGATTTGTTCCAAGCCACTATCATCGAGAGTTGCATCAAAAGCTTAGGCGTCTAACTCAAGGAAGTAAGAGTGTGGAGGATTATTATCAAGAGATGGAGTCTCTTATGCTTAAGGCCGATATAGAGGAAGATGTTGAGGCAACAATGGCCAGGTTTTTGAGTGGTTTAGCTCGTGATATTCAAGATAGGATGGAGCTTCAAACTTATAACGATTTGGAAGAAATGCTTCATAAGGCTGTGTTGGTTGAACAGCAAACTAAGAGGAGAAGTACTTCTAAATTTTCCTATGGAGCTGGAGCGGCTAACACTAGAACAAGTTACAGCCGAGAGGATAGGACCGTTACCAAGCCAAAACCGGATCCTAAGCCCTACGCCAATGCTGAAGATGCCAAGGGTAAAGCTGTAGCTACTTCGTCTAGAAATCGGGACGTTAAATGTTTCAAGTGTCAAGGGAGAGGACATTACGCCAACGAGTGCACCAACAAGAGAACTATGATTCTATTGGATAATGGCGAGATTAAAACTGAGGAGGAAAAGCTTGAAAGTGATGGTGAAACCGAGGATGAGGACATAGAGTTACCAGTCATTGGGGAATTATTGGTAACAAGACGTTCTTTGAGTATTCAAATTAAAGATACTGTCCAAGAGCAGCGGGAGAACTTGTTTCACACGAGATGTTTGGTACAAGGTAAGGTTTGCAGCCTTATTATTGATGGTGGAAGCTGTACAAATGTGGCTAGTGAAACCAAGGTGAAGAAGTTAGGGCTGGAAGTTAAGAAGCATCCGAAACCTTTTAAGCTTCAATGGCTTAATGATGCTGGTGAAATGAACGTGAGCAGCCAAGTATTGGTCCCTTTAACCATAGGCAAGTATGAGGACGAAATTCTATGTGATATTTTACCTATGGAAGCCGGTCATATACTACTTGGGAGACCATGGCAGTTCGATAGGAGGGTCTTACATGATGGATTTACTAACCGGTACTCTTTTGAGTTCAATGGCCGAAAGACGATACTGGCTCCTTTGGCGCCACATGAGGTTCATCAAGACCAACTTAAGCTGAAGCACCAAGACAAAACCATTGAGAGAGAACCCCTAAACACGCCACCTCAAAACAAAAACGAGAGTTTGAGAAAAACCAAGAAAAAGGCTTGTGAGAGTAAACCCGTGAGGCATTCAAATTTCTTTGTGAGGTCTAATGAGGTTAAGAGAGCTTTATTCTCTCAACAACCCGTTCTTTTATTTGTTTACAAGGAAACTTTGCTGAACCTTACTAACCCCGTACCGGAGTTGCCGAGTAAAGTCTCTTCTATCTTGCAGGATTTTGAAGACGTCTTTCCGGAGGAAAACCCTAAGGGATTGCCGCCTATGCGTGGGATTGAGCACCAGATTGATTTCGTACCAGGAGCTTCACTTCCTAACAGGCCAGCATACAGAACCAACCCGGTAGAGACTAAGGAGCTTCAAAAGCAAGTGAGTGAGCTGATGGACAAAGGATACATACGAGAGAGCATGAGCCCTTGTGCTGTGCCGGTGCTGCTTGTTCCGAAGAAGGATGGGACTTGGAGGATGTGCATTGATTGTCGAGCCATCAACAATATCACTGTAAAGTATCGCCACCCTATTCCTCGTTTAGATGATATGTTAGATGAGCTGCATGGTTCTAACATATTTTCGAAAATTGATCTTAAAAGTGGATACCATCAAATTAGGATGAAAGAGGGTGATGAATGGAAAACTGCGTTTAAAACAAAACATGGTTTGTATGAATGGTTAGTTATGCCATTTGGATTAACCAACGCACCTAGTACTTTCATGAGATTGATGAATCATGTTTTAAGGAGCTTCATTGGAATTTTTGTTGTTGTTTACTTTGATGATATCTTAGTTTACAGCAAAAATTTAGAAGAGCATGTTAATCATCTGGAAGCGGTTTTGATGGTACTTAGAAAAGAGGAACTTCATGCTAATCTAAAGAAATGCACTTTTTTTACGGATAACCTTGTGTTTCTAGGTTTTGTCATAAGTGCAGATGGCATCAAAGTGGACGAAGAAAAGGTTCGAGCTGTCCGAGAATGGCCCAGTCCGAAAACCATAGGAGAAGTGAGAAGTTTCCATGGACTAGCGGGATTCGATCGGAGATTTGTGAAGAACTTCAGTACCATAGCTGCTCCTCTCACTGAAGTGATCAAGAAAAATGTCGGATTTAAATGGGAAGAGGCACAAGAAGAAGCGTTCCAAGCATTAAAGGATAAACTCACCAACGCTCCACTTCTATCTTTACCGAATTTTCTAAAAACTTTTGAAATAGAGTGTGATGCCTCTGGTGTAGGTATTGGAGCTGTCTTGATGCAAGAGAAGAAGCCAATTGCCTTTTTCAGTGAGAAGCTTGGAGGAGCTACGTTAAACTATCCAACCTACGACAAGGAGTTGTACGCGCTTGTCCGAGCATTGCAAACATGGCAGCACTACCTCTGGCCGAAGGAGTTTGTCATTCATACTGACCACGAGTCCTTGAAGCATTTAAAGGGTCAGCAAAAGCTCAACAAGAGGCATGCTAGGTGGGTAGAATTCATCGAAACATTTCCCTATGTGATCAAGTACAAACAAGGTAAAGAAAATATAGTTGCTGATGCCTTATCTCGAAGGTACGCCTTGATTTCTACTTTGGATGCTAAGCTATTGGGATTTGAACACCTTAAGGATCTCTATCAAACTGATTCTGATTTTCAAGAGATTTTTAAATCGTGTGAAAGGTTTGCCTTTGGAAAATATTTTAGGCATGATGGGTTTCTTTTTTATGAAAATCGATTATGTTTGCCTAATTGTTCTGTGAGAGATTTGCTAGTTAGGGAAGCACATGGAGGAGGCTTGATGGGGCATTTTGGGATCGCCAAGACTTTAAAAGTGATGCAAGAGCACTTCTACTGGCCGCAAATGAAAAGAGACGTCGAAAGAATTTGTGGGAGATGTGTCACGTGCAAACAAGCCAAATCAAAGGTACAGTTTCAAGGTATGTACACGCCTTTGCCTATTCCTGATCATCCTTGGACTGACATTTCTATGGATTTTGTGCTTGGATTACCTAGAACTAGGACTGGAAAAGACTCAATCTTTGTTGTTGTTGATAGGTTCTCCAAAATGGCGCATTTTCTTGCTTGTCATAAAACTGATGATGCTTCTCATATAGCTGACTTGTTCTTTAAAGAAGTAGTTCGTTTGCATGGAATGCCTAGGACTATAGTCAGTGATAGGGACACAAAGTTCTTGAGTTATTTTTGGAAAACGCTTTGGTCTAATCTAGGCACTAAGTTGCTGTTCTCAACTACTTGTCATCCTCAATCCGACGGTCAAACTGAAGTAGTTAATAGAACTTTGTCTACATTGCTGCGTGCCTTGATTAAAAAGAACTTAAAAACTTGGGAAGAATGCTTACATAAACAATATTGTAGCGAATATAAACAATAAATTATAGCCCATCTCTTTTATTGTAGCGTATTTCCTTTGCTATATTAATATATTCGGTAGCTATTGCGACGAGCTATTGTTTATATTTTTGTAGCAATCTTTATGGGCTATAATTTATTGTTTATATTTTTGTAGCAATCTTTGTGGGCTATAATATATTAAATTTCTGTATTATTATATATTGCAAAAAGTACCCAAAAAATTCATAAAACTTTTATATTGTATAAATGTATCTCAAGTCTTACATACTATCAAACCAAGTCTTAGACTAACAATATTACATATCATCAAACCAACTCTTAGAGTAACACTACCTAGATAATATAGAAACAAACATAATGTCCTCCATTGCGAAGACCAATCAATTTTCCAGGGTTTTCCAGGTTTCTTCCTTTCCATAACTCCAGAGTCTCTTGTCAAAAAAACCAGCTGAAACATATCGAAGATGCACGAAATAGGATCAAGATGAAGACCAATCAATTTTACATACATGAATACACACATACTGGCAATCAAATGGAAACACAGATCAAACAATGCATATACATGCAAGGAAGCATGCAAGTATTACCTTTAAGATATTGGAGCCGATGAAGGTTCTCATGATGATTTTAATCCTCTGATAAGATCATGAAATTTCCTTACTTCATCTTCTAGATAATTGACTCGGTTCCTCAAGTTAGTTAATTCTGTTTCAACTGTTGTTGTTGTTGTTGTTGTTGTATTAAGACTCTGGAAAATATTGAAGGAAGAAGTCGATCAGATTCGAGAATATATCAGTCATACTTGATGTGTTCTCATTCTATTCAAGTTTTCAATAGAAGAAAATTCAAAGTGTTAATAAGAAAGAGAACTTACCTTGTCTTCTTCTTTGTATTTCTTAGTCTGAATTTTCTGGAAAATACTGCCACTAATTGGTTGATCATCTGTGTCACTGTCTTCAACAACTTCATCAGTCCGCTCTATTAGAACATTAAATAAATTATCAGCAACAAATTTTAAGAAAGCCAACATTGTCCTGTTTTAAGAAAAGCCAACATTGTAACATTTTATGAACAAAAAAAGTCTTTCCTCACCAGAAAAGTTACAATCAAATTTAAGACATTCATTTTCTCCAAGATCAGAAAATTCAAATCCATCACTTGTATCCATCATCGGCGATTCATATTCATAGCTCGAAAACCATTTACTTAGATCAAGAGGTTCTGAGAATCAAATGGATCAAAACCAATAAGGTTTAAAACAAATACATAAACAACCGCATAATTGAAGGAGAAGGGAAATAATACTTACCAGAAAAGAGTGTATCATATTGACTCGTAACTGAGATCTACACAAACATTAGAAACAAATATATAAGCTACATAAGGACAACAAGTAAAAAATGATGGCATCACACATGGTCTGAGAATGTTGTCCAATCAGTTTATAATTTAAACTCTACCCACATCAGAACACTAATCATATGTAACAACAGTAAAGACAGAGTATCATCATCTAATTATAATCTAAAGGTGTAAAACAAAGCCAAAACAAATTAGAAAAGAAGGATTCTATATTGAATGCATTTTATTTAACTTGGCCGGTCAACAATTTACCTTGTTTATGGAATCATCTCTAACATGCTTTTCTTTAGCTGTAGACAAATCACCAAACACAAGTTTAAAGAAAAATACTAATTTTGAATGAGTCAATCACTGCCTTTGAGTAAATGTTAAAGCAACAATCCTAGTAGTAAGCAATTACAAGTACCTGATGGGTTTGGATTTTGCTGGCTTACTAATAAGTTGACCCGGTAAGCTTCTTCCATGTTCTTGTATATGCTCACCAAGTTATCCATATAAAGAGCACGTCGAATCTCTAAAACATTACATACTAATCAAAATCAAGAAAGATAATGAGATCAATTTAAAATAATGGAAAGTACCTCTATGATAGTATGGGATTTTGCATAGTGGACAAATAGCATCTACTTTCACAGATTTCAAAATACAGCCACTGAAATCAGTAGAAGGCAAACATTTGTTAATACTTAAACATATATTATTACACAAAAACATAAGGAGAGATTGGTCTGGTCGGTCTAAGAGGAGAGTTTTACTCGCAAAAGACATGGTTGCAAGGAAGTGAAACTACAGAATTGAATAGACTCAAGCTACAAATACATGAATTTAAATTGTTAGGGCTTTAAATGGCAACACAACAATACAGTCTAAGAATAAGAAATTAGCACAGCAATACGTGATTTACCAACTAGAGCACTTTAGTGCTATTCCCATCCTCTCCAAGTGACTTATGTCCGCCATAAGAAAAAGCTTCAAAGTAGCACGGAAAAGAAGAAGCTTTTTCTGTGTCTTCGTTCAATGCTATTATACCAAACAAGCTCAACCTAACTCACAAAAAGACTTGATAACCCAAAACTTTCAATTATTCTGAATTACACAGGCAAAAAAAGATAGATCACAGAAAGCAAAAAGATAAATAAGAATACAGGCTTAAAATGAAAACATAACCTCAAATTCATGCTCCTGACCAAGTCTCCAAGCCAAGGAAGATAAATTCTGCATAAATATATCCAAATATGCAACTTAAAGAACAATTTCTTATCATCACGCCATCATAATATTGATTCAGAAACTAAGTCTTAGCCTATGGAAAAAAAAATAGGAAATAGAAATCGATTCCACAAAACAAGCTGATGACTTTGATTCAGATAGAAAAAAAAACAAATTGAAACCAAAGAAATAGAATTCAATTCCTGATTTTGAAATTGCATAAAGTAACCTCTAAGTTTTTTGAGATTCCGCCAAACGTCGAATCACAATGAAACTCGGACAAATATATCTATATATATAAAAACTAACAGACTTAACTCAAGATGAAGGAGAATTTAGGTCGAATCAGCCAAAATTGGAGAAATTTCAGAGCTTGACTGAATAAAATTGAATATAGGGTTTAAGGGTTTGGGATTTCCTTCAAATTCAGGAAGAGGAAGAAGAAGGAGAAGAAGAAGAGAGTCAGAGGAAGAAGAAGTGAGCTTAGGGTTTAGAGCACAAGAGATTTGTCGGTCTTAGAGGAAGTTTAGGTCTATAGATTTTGGTCGATGAGTTTAAGGACGAAGGGGATCAAATGAGATATATGAGTTAAGTGTTCGCGGTTTAGTGAAATATTTGACTAAGTATTGGCAGAATAAGTGATTTTGCCTTCCCGCTCATAGATTTTTTTCTTAGCGTTCATTAAATACTATTATAGAGTATCCAAAATCGAAAACACATCTACAATAGCAAAACCGAATTTTCCGCTATCGTCATCTGCTATCAATAGTGGTTTTTGTTGTAGTGTTGACTCATGTTAACTTCTTTGAAAAATAGACCAGTTGTTTGTGTGGCATCATTCGTTTTGTTGCAATGTATGAAGTGTGCCATCTTTGAAAACCTGTCAACAATTACAAAGATAGAATCCTTGTGGTTTATATTTGGCAGTCCTGAGACAAAGTCCATTGATATATCCACCCAAGGCATGTTAGGTATAGGTAAAGGTAAGTATAAGCCTTGTGGATGTAATCTGGATTTTGCTTTTAAGCAAGTGATGCATTTGGAGCAGAATCTCTCCACATCTTTCTTCAAATGTGGTCAGAAGAAATTATCCATCAACACACTCAAAGTCTTGACTCATCCGAAATGCCCCAGTAGTCATCCTCCATTAGCTTTCCTGATCAGTAACTCACGCATTGATCCCTATGGAATGAAAAGGCACTTATCCTTAAACAAGAATCCATCTTGCTAGTAGAAAACTCCAAAAGCAGCGTTGGTAGTCTCCTTGTGGAGTCCTTGAAAGGCTGGGTCCACTTTGTATAGCGTCTTGATATGCTTAAAACCCATGATCTTAGCTTCCATTGTTGCAATTAGCATGTATCTCCTTGATAGTGCATCTGCCACAATGTTCTCCTTACCTTTTTTGTACTTGATCACGTACAGAAAAGTTTCCATGAACTCCAGCCACCTAGCGTGTCTTTCGTAAGTGTTGTCTGCCCTCAAAGGTGCTTTAACGTCTCGTGATCTGTATGAATAACAAACTCTTTGGATAAAAGAAAATGTTGCCAAGTTTATAAACTCCTTACCAATGCATACAGTTCCTTGTCGTATGTTGGATAGTTCAACGAAGCCCCACTTAGTTTTTCACTGAAAAATGCTACGGGCTTTCCTCCTTGAGTTAGTACAGCTTCAATACATGTACCTGAGGCGTCGCATTCACTTTCAAACATTTTGTCAAAGTTAGGAAATACCAAGACTGGTGCATTGGTGAGGCTGTCCTTGAGTTGGCTGAAAGCGTCCTCTTGAGCTTTCCCGCACACGAAAGAATTATTCTTCTTGATAACTGCGGTTAAAGGTGATGCTATGGTACTGATCGTAGAGGGTGTTGGCCAGTCTTGTATTGCTTTTATCTTCTCCTCATCAACCTTCAGACCCTGTGAACTAACAACAAATCCTAAAAAGACCAACTGATCAGTGCAAAAAGTACATTTCTTATGGTTCGCATATAAACCTTCCATCAAAAGTGTCTCTAGAACCTGTTCAAGATGATCCATATGATCTGCAAAACATGTACTATATATTAGGATGTCATCAAAGTACACAAACTTACAGATGTATTCTCGGAAAACATGGTTCATGAGTCTCATGAATGTGTTTGGTGCATTTGTAAGCCCAAATGGCATGACGAGCCACTCATATAACCCCCGCTTGGTCTTGAATGCAGTCTTCCATTCATCCCGTTCTTTCATCCTAACCTGGTTTTACCCAATCTTTAAGTCTATCTTAGAAGATATGGTTACACCGTTAAGCTCATCTAACATATCGTCTAGCCGAGGGATAGGATGCCTATACTTAATGGTGATGTTGTTTATGGCTCGGCAGTCCACACACATTCGCCAAGTTCTGTCTTTCTTAGGAACTAACAGAACGGAACAATACAAGGGCTTAGGCTCTCTCTAATATACCCCTTAGACATTAGGTCTTGAACTTGAAGCTCTAACTCCTTAGGTTCTTCTGGGTTTACTCTATAAGTGGGTCTATTGGGCAATAACACTCCAGGAACTAAGTCTATCTTATGTTTTATGCCCCTAAGAGGTGTTAATCCTGGTTGTATCTCCTCTAGAAACACGTCTTGTAATTTATCCAACAGCTTAAGTATTTCTTCGGGAGTATCCTTTTCTTCTTGATATGAAAACAATCCTTCCATAAAGAACATTAGTAGCACCTGCTCCTTGGATTCTAGAGATTTCAAAACATAATGAGGTGATACAAATAGGTTAGTACTCTTACTTACCTTAGCCCATTTGTCCATCTCTTTTTGCATCTCATCAGTTGTTATGGCTGAAACTATAGTAGTTGGTGCGGCCACTATGAATGGTATCCTTGTTGAACTGTCACGGCCGTCCTAGGAGTAAGTGACCAGCTTGCATGGGAACTACGTCGCATATAACTTGATCCGCATACTTTCCAATGCAGAATGCCACAGTGACTTAGCTTGCTCTGAGATCTTGAGCTCTGTTTCATCATTGAGCCACTTGAAACGGTAGTGCCTTGGATGCTTTCTCTTATTGAGACCTAGCTTATCAAAAAATACTTCCTTGAAACATTAGTACAAGAACCATCGTCGATTATAAGACTACATACGAATCTATGGTGCACCGAGAGTGGAATATATTTTCCCTTTGCACGGTCTCGGGATCAAAGATCAAACTGAGGGCTCTTCTTGTCACTAAGAGCTGTCCCACCTCTGGATAATTAACTATATCCTATTCGGACTCCACTTGTTCTTCATTGACTTCATCCTCGGACTCGTACTCTCCATTATCCCTAAGTACCATAACTCGCTGATTCGGGCACTCCCTTGCGTAGTGGCCCTTTCCCTGACATTTGAAACAAGTGATGGCACGAGTTCTAGTAGTTTGAGTTGAAAACTTACCTGTTTCGGGTCTGTTTTGCCGTTAAGCCTCTGAATAGGCTTGCCTCTCAACCTTCCTTGCGATCCTATCATGTAAGCCGTCTAAGAACTGAGCCATTAGAGTCTCCTCTGAGTCCTTAACCTCTAATCTGTTCCTAAGCATTTCAAACTCCTTGAAATATTCCTCTACTGATTTGCTCCCTTGAGTGAGTTTCCTAAACTTCTTCTGCAAATCCCTATGGTAGTATGATGGAACGTATCGTTTCCGGAGCTAGTACCTCATATCACCCCACGTACTAATCTGTTTATGTCTAGGTCTCCTCCTCTCAGAAACTTCTCTATCCCACCACGCCAAAGCGTTCTCCCTGAACGGAGCAGCGGCGAGAGAAACGTTTTTTGCATCCGAATACCCATCTTCTTAGTTGGATTTTTCTGGGTTCAAACAGAAATGCTATGCTTACTTCTCCCGATCTAGGTAGGCTTTAGGGTTTACTCTTCCAGCAAACATTGGTGCAATCAGCTTCAAATCTTTGCCTTCATGCCTTGGTCTTTCATCATCTAAGTTCTGATCTCTATCCCTCTCCTGTCTCCTACCCTGGTAACGGATCATCCTTATAATCTTCCGAGTCTTCAACAACTTCGTCCTCTATTCGAGGCCTTGCCCTGTTGGGGTTCTCTCCCTGTCCCTCTCTAACTGGCTGAGGCCGTGCTTCTAGGCACGCATGATGGTCATTAACGGGCCTAGTGGCTTCCAAGAGCTGGTTCATGTTGACATGTGCCTCCTCTCCCATGTTTGTTTATGAACTACGTTTCACGAACAAATGATAACATCTTATTTTGGCCCATTTTTCCTATGTTTTTATTAGGTTTATAAAAGAAAAAACAAGTGATTATGGATACTTTGAAGGCATTTCCCACCATTTGAGCCTCCAGGAGTTATTTACGAGTTTTTGAGCAAAGTGGACAAGAAGGCGAGGCAAATCCCGTTTTCGGACAGTTGCAAACCACCAGAAGTACGAAATCATTTGAGGAATTTCCCGATACTCAATTTGGGAGTTCTTGGTGTCTATGGAAAGCCAGAGGAGTTAAGTTTCACCTCGAACAAGAATCAGAGCAATCCCTTCAGCCGTTTGGGAGATACGTCTTGTTGAGTAAAGCCCTGTCGAGACCGGTCACAAGGTGCCGTGACCGGTCGGGACCTTCTCGACGCGACCGGCCACACAAGGCAGTGACCGATGCCACCCCTATTGGCACGACCAGTCACAAGGTGCCGTGACCGGTCCTGGATGTCTCGACCTTGGAACTTAATGAAACTATGTAGTTTTGTCCCGAAAGCCCTAATCCAGTTTCCTAAGCCCAAGACCCTATAAATACTCCTCCTAAACCTTAGATCCGCACGTGGAACCCTAAACATAACCTAGAGAACTGACTTCAAGCTTCCAGAGACAAGAGCCGCCTCCTCCAAGAGCCTCTCTCGTCGCGTCCAAGTCCTTGAAGCCGAGCCTCCTCTATTGAAGTTCCATAACCTCTCTTCTTCTTTATCTCTTTCTACATCTTCTGTTTGCTTTATTGGGAGACAAGCTATCGTCTGTGACATCTATAGAGAAGTTTCCTTTTAACCCCTTTGATATATTTGAATCATTAGTGATGTTGTTTATAATGATATCTATTGCATTTCTTTGCATCATGAGCGAGTAGATCTCTTTGTTGGGTTTCATGGGGTGATACAAAGGGAATTCATGGTTAGATTCATTTAGGTTGTTAGATCCGAACTTTAGTCTCATATTAGGTATCTCTTGGGACATCTCTATTTTAATTCATGTTGCTTGAACTGATCACGAAGTACTGAACTTAGAGAATAGGAGCGCTAACCGCATAAACCTAGCTCTCGGACATAGTGTTACTGAATCCTCACGCCATGGCATGTGGAAGTTGAGTCATGGAGCTTTGTGAACTTATCAAACTCGTTATTAATGCTTTGAACCGTGCGTCGTTGCCTGCGTGAGTTTAGTAACAGAGTACGGGGATCTTAGACATTCATTCTATAATTCATAGGTTGTTTGTTCATTCGTGTTTGTAGTTGAGAATCTAGACTAAAGTCATTAGCATTCGCATATCATCTAGCATCTCATTTGTTTAGAACCATGAAGACCCCGAGATAACCCTAGGCGCCCAACGTTTCCTCATATTACTTTACAACCGACTTATTTACTTTCTTGTTGCATTCATTTAGTCATTAGAACACCAAAAACAAAACCCCTTTCATATCATTGTCTTAGCCAGAACTCTTTCATTGCATTCATTCCGTGTTAGCTAGTACTCTCTGTGGGATCGATCCTTAAATACTACATTCGTTTAACTGTGCACTTGCAGTAGTCGTGTTTTTCTTTTGAGGTAAAAGATTGAAGCATAAATCACACGCATCAACAAACAGATCAAGTGCAAAGGAATTTGACTGCGAGAATAAAACAAAACACAAAGCTAATACACTTTTGTTTTTTTTGAAAGCTGAACTGATGCAGACTCGATGAAAGACTTCTAACTGATGCAATACAATTCAGAACAAGCGGTTGCTAACTGAAAGCAACAGATTAGGACTCACAACACAACAAGGATGAAAGAGAACTAACAAGGAAGCAGCATGTGACGAGATGATGCAGACACCAAATTTAGACAACTAACAACTGAAGCAAACTGAACTCGACTAATAATTAAGACAAAGCAACAAAGAAACAAGCAGACTCAATTGACCACGACACAAGATGCAACAAGCAGAAAAATGAATAAACAGAGACAACATATGCAACAAGTAAATCGACAAAGATGATAGAATAAAATAGAAGAATTTTTTTTTCTTTTCTTTTTAAATAAAGGTGAAACAAAAATAAAAGAGAAATAACGAAAAACTATAAAATATAGAACCTTTCCGCTCTGATACCAAGATGATATAGGAACGAAACCTTAGAGGATCTGAGAATAGTGATGGGGCCAAGAAGTTGGTGGTAACACGCTCTCTTCTTGACGAGTGATGGACTGAAGTGGATCGAGATGAGGCTAGTTCAAATGGTGGTAACACGCTCTTTGAATCAGCAACGAAATGGAGTAAAGATTGAGAAAATGTAAAATAATAAAGAGAAACGTTGGGCATTCAAGGGATCGCAGTGGGTTCCGAGATCTATCTATTCAAGTGAAACCTAAGACAATGCAAGTTATTTCCAAGTCTCGGACGCACGAAAAAATAATGAACGATTAACCTAATATCAT
Organism: Barbarea vulgaris; assembly: GCA_963667165.1. NCBI lineage: Eukaryota > Viridiplantae > Streptophyta > Magnoliopsida > Brassicales > Brassicaceae > Barbarea > Barbarea vulgaris. The sequence continues at coordinate 38,690,919 of OY763887.1, read as the reverse complement.
AGAGATAACCATCTAAAAATCCTTATACTCCGTTACTCAACTAACGCAGGCAACGAGGCATAGATCAAACCTTTATTAACGAGTTTGATTCTAGTCCATGAAGCCTTATAGGTAAGTGGTATGTGCTTCCTATATCATAACATTCATCCAAACTAGTTTCTAACACTTAGGCAAACGATTAACAAAACCTAACTACCTGTGATCAGAGCTAGTTCATGACGCTAACTGATGCAATACAATTCAGAACAAGCGGTTGCTAACTGAAAGCAACAGATTAGGACTCACAACACAACAAGGATGAAAGAGAACTAACAAGGAAGCAGCATGTGACGAGATGATGCAGACACCAAATTTAGACAACTAACAACTGAAGCAAACTGAACTCGACTAATAATTAAGACAAAGCAACAAAGAAACAAGCAGACTCAATTGACCACGACACAAGATGCAACAAGCAGAAAAATGAATAAACAGAGACAACATATGCAACAAGTAAATCGACAAAGATGATAGAATAAAATAGAAGAATTTTTTTTTCTTTTCTTTTTAAATAAAGGTGAAACAAAAATAAAAGAGAAATAACGAAAAACTATAAAATATAGAACCTTTCCGCTCTGATACCAAGATGATATAGGAACGAAACCTTAGAGGATCTGAGAATAGTGATGGGGCCAAGAAGTTGGTGGTAACACGCTCTCTTCTTGACGAGTGATGGACTGAAGTGGATCGAGATGAGGCTAGTTCAAATGGTGGTAACACGCTCTTTGAATCAGCAACGAAATGGAGTAAAGATTGAGAAAATGTAAAATAATAAAGAGAAACGTTGGGCATTCAAGGGATCGCAGTGGGTTCCGAGATCTATCTATTCAAGTGAAACCTAAGACAATGCAAGTTATTTCCATGTCTCGGACGCACGAAAAAATAATGAACGATTAACCTAATATCATAGAGATAACCATCTAAAAATCCTTATACTCCGTTACTCAACTAATGCAGGCAACGAGGCATAGATCAAACCTTTATTAACGAGTTTGATTCTAGTCCATGAAGCCTTATAGGTAAGTGGTATGTGCTTCCTATATCATAACATTCATCCAAACTAGTTTCTAACACTTAGGCAAACGATTAACAAAACCTAACTACCTGTGATCAGAGCTAGTTCATGACGCTAACTACATGCATTATAAGCAAACTTAGACCGAAAGAGTAGTATAAACGATCATGCAAAGTTCAGATCTTGCCACTTAAACCTACAGATCCATCGCTCCCTTTGATATTCCCTTTAAACCCAACAAGTAAACTACTCAAGCATGCTTAAAGGAATCATCAAAAAAAGGTTTAAACAATTCATAAGCATATATTAAATAGAACTGAGAATAAGGTTTAGAGATAACTTCTATGAAAGAGATTACAAGATGTTAAGACTTCTCCTTAAGCACATAGAATGAATAAGAGAAAGAGACAGATGAACTTCAAGAACTTTAAAAGAGAGGGGCGGTGGCTGGAGCTTCTCGGCTCGTCCTTAGGGTTCTCCATGAAGTCACTTAAAGGTCCTTGAAGTCATGCTTGTAAAATTAGGTTAAAAAGGTATTTATAGGCGTTGGGGTCGATTTAGGGGTTCATTGGGCTGAAATAGTCGTTTTAGGAAAGTCCAAGTCGGCTAGCTCCAGTCCGGTCATGGGCCTTGTCACCAGTCGTCCCATGAAGGCTGGCACCTGGCACGGCCCTCCTGGCCGGTCGCTCCTTAAGGGCTCCCACCGGTCACACGCCTTGTGACCGGGGTGATAGTGCTTCACTCTTCCGCTTGTATCTTCCAAACTGCTGAGTGGATTGTATTGATTCTTGTCCGAGGAGAATATTGACTCTTCTGGCTTTTCATAGACACCAAGAACTCCAAATTTGAATATTGGGAAGTCCTTCAAAAGATGTCATACTTCTGGCAGTATGAAACTGTCGACAAACAGGTTTTCCTTGACATTTGGTCCATTTATCTTAAAAACCTATAAAACCTTCTTAAACCTGAAACAAGTGATATTTGGCTCTTTTGCCATGTTATAACACCAAAATCTTCTAAAAAGTTAAGAAAACAATAGCTATAATAGGTAAAAATACGGTGTTATCAACTCCCCCAGACTTAAGCTTTTGCTTGTCCACAAGAAAACAAGAAAGAAAAGTCATGGAAAAGAGGTTTTGAAAATCACGGGAACTCACTTATCTGCAAGAATCTCGTCTTCACACTCTTCGTCGCCTTGACCTTAAAACTTACTTTGTGTACTCGTCCCATGAGAAGCTTCAACATCCTTTACTCTTAATCCATAATCCAAATGAACTTTTGAAATCCCCATTGTCATCTCTTTAAATAGATTAAGCAGAAAGTCAAAGCATGGTCTTACCCAGGGGATATCAGCCCAAGGACATGTCGATCCACTCCAAGCCAAGACATTCTTCGTAAGGTTCCTTTTCTCTCCCTTTTCGTATTTCCAAGGGATCGATTTTTCCCTACTTTTCTAGGGTTTTATTTTATTTTTTATCGACCCCTTGCTCTTTTATTTGGACTCAGGCTTCCGCTAGTTCCAAAAGATGCACATGTTTACACACCAAATCCCTCGGTCATATCTGTCACGCCCGCGATCCACGATAAGGGCGCCGGTCAGGACTTGGTCCGACAATATCAAGAAGAGTTCGGACTGAGCTCGGCAGAAGCTTGGGAAGCTCACAATCAGCTGCTGGGTAGCTCGCCTTAGAAGGACAAAGATGCCGGAAGCTTGACCTAGCGGAACCAGCTTCTGGGAAGCTCGACCTAGCTGGACGGACTGAAGGTCAGCTGGAGCAACTGGACAGAATAAAGGTCAGCTGGAACAGCTGGAGTGTCCGAGGCAGTTACCAGGTTGGCTGCCGAATAGATGCGTATGGATAAGCGGTTATGTAACTGTCAAGCTGTTACCAAGTATTCATTGAATCTGGCCAGGCGGTTACAGAAGCGGTTTTTGTCAAGGAAAACTATAAAAGGACCGCCAGAACTCTCAGAAAAACATCACAAATTACAAAGAAAAACTCAGAGAAAATACTAAGGAAGAACACAAATTGAATCTGAGCGATAAGGCAAAGTACTCGGAGAAAGAAGAAAGAAAGCCGAGTAGTTGGATCGGGCGGTACCAGAGACAGTGCAGATATTCGTCGAACTGATTTGTGTTGCCAAGGTAAGTACAACGCCGTGGCTTTCATGTCCAGACTTGTTACTTGTTATTGTCTAATTGACTAACAGTTAAGTTCAAATGATTTCTGGGGATTAAAAGTCTTAACGGGAATAATATTCACATGCTGCATATGCATTCATCTGATTTCCACTAAGGATTAAAGATACTTATGCCTTTGGGGCTTTCAAGAAAAGAGAATGATCGTGGGAAGGACAGGGCTTAGGCGGGACTAAAGGCCGGGAAGATGGGTGGTGATGCCCGGATAGCTAGGATCCTATAACTTGTAATAGCTTATATGCAAACTCATAAGTTGTATCGAATCCTTTGTGATATAAATAAAGATATCCGGTTGTTGTTTTTTATCTCTAATGCTTTCATACGACTCTAAGAAATGAATCGCAGAATCAACCTCAAAAAAATAATTGTCTAAGGATCAGACCCTATAAATGAGTTAAGTATAAGGAAGGATCCAGACTTGTTCGTTGAGTCCAGGATGGGTCCTTTCAAGTTGGTAATCTCGGCAATCCAGACAGAACAGATGCTCGAGAAAGGTTGTGAGGCATATTTAGCCACAATCAATACAAAAGAAGTTGGGGCGAATACGGAGTTGAAAGATATTCCGATCGCAAGGGAGAGTTAATGGATGTATACAGGGCCGTGAGTGGATTACCAACAGACCGGTCCGATCCATTCACGATTAAACTCGAAACGGACACAAAGGCTCCGTACCGGATGGCACCGGCAAAAATGGCCAAGTTAAAGAAACAATTGGAAGAACTGTTTGATAAAGGGTTCATATGGCCAAGTAGTTCACCATGGGGTGCACCGGTCTTGTTTGTGAAAAAGAAAGATGGAAGCTTCCGGTTGTGTATCGACTACCGGGGGTTGAATCGGGTGATGGTGAAGAATAAATACTCGTTACCAAGGATTGACGAGTTGTTGGATCAACTAGGGCGCGCGGCATGGTTCTTCAAGATAGAATTGGCTTCGGGATATCATCAAATCCCGATAGAACCTTCAGACGTATGGAAAACGGCTTTCCGGACAAGGTATGGGCATTACGAGTTCGTGGTAATGCCTTCTCGGCTAACGAATGCACCGACAGCCTTTGTGAAGATGATGAATGGAATTTTCCGGGAATTCCTTGATGAATTCGTGATCATCTTCATCGATGACATCTTGGTTTATTCAAAGGATTGGGAAACTCACCAAGATCACCTAAGGAAGGTCTTGGAACAGTTAAGGGAGCATAAACTCTTTGCAAAATTAAGCAAGTGTAGTTTTTGGCAAAGGAGCATTGGATTCCTTGGACACGTTGTGTCGGACCAAGGCGTGCCCGTAGACCTTGAAAAGATCAAATCGATCAAGGAGTGGTCACAACCGAGAAATGCCACCGAGATAAAGAGTTTTCTTGGATTGGCGGGATACTATATAAAATTCGTCAAGGGTTTTGCGAGTGTGTCACGACCGATGACTCGCTTAACAGGAAAGGATACCAAGTTTGTATGGTCGGAGGAATGTGAGGCCAGTTTCATGGAATTAAAGAAAATGATTACAAGCGACCCTGTGCTAGCATTGCCAGAACCGGATGTACTATACGTTGTTTACACCGACGCATCGATCACAGGCTTAGGATGTGTGTTAATGCAAAAAGGGAGTGTGATCGCATATGCTTTAACACAACTAAGGAAGCATGTAGGGAATTATTCCATGCATGATCTTGAGATGGCAACGGTGGTGTTCGCGTTAAAGATTTGGCGATCGTACTTGTACGGTTCCAAAATGCAAATCTTTACCGACCACAAGAGCTTGAAATACATATTCACCTAGCCAGTCTAAGGCAAAGGAGATGGATGGAGTTAGTCGCTGACTATGACATAAACATTGCTTACCATCCCAGAAAGGCAAACCAAGTCGCCGACGCACTAAGCCGTAGACGGTTTGAGATAGAAGCGGAAAGGAACCAAGAGGTATTTGTAAATTTGAGTAGGAAATTGTATTTGAATGCATTAACCAAAGGATTATAGCCATTGGGAATGGCGGTAGCGGATCAGGCGAATTTAGTTAGCCGAGTACCAGACTTCAAATAATGGAAAAATTGTGGTGAAGGGACGTGTGAGTGTACCAGACAATACGGGACTGAAGGAAGAAATTCTTAAGGAAGCGCATCAATCCAAGTTTGCGATACACCCGGGTTCAAATAATATGTACCGGGACTTGAAAAGATACTACCACTGGGTAGGAATGAAGAAGGACGTGGCTGATTGGGTAGCCAAGTGCCCGACGTGCCAACTTGTTAAGATGGAACATCAAGTGCCAAGCGGGTTACTACAAAGATTACCAATACCGAAGTGGAAGTGGGATCACGTAAACATGGACTTCAGGACCGAGTTACCAATGGAAAAAGCAAAACATGATGCGGTTTGGGTGGTGGTTGATAGACTGACCAAATCCACACATTTCATTGCAATCTCGAAGAAGGATGGTGATGTATTGTACTTTTGATTGCTTTTTGGTTTGTGTTTAGTATTTGTTTCGTGTCTTTTGTTAGTTTTCGAGTCTTTTCTATTTTTTTGAGTCTTTTACAGGTTCTATGGAGTTAAGCCGGAATAAGACGATTTCGGGATTGTTCGGGCTAAGATGAAGCCTAGAAGCTACGGAAAGGACATGGATCGATCGATCCTACCCTTGCATCGATCGATCCAGACGACTCCAAGAACACGGCCACGGATCGGTCGGTCCGGCCGACCAATCGACCGATCCATGATCCACGGACATTCCTCCGGACGCATAGGATCGACCGATCCGGCCAACCAATCGGTCGATCCATCCTGATGACAACATGAAGATATTTTGTCCGGACACGAAGGATCGATCGATCCTACCCTTGGATCGATCGATCCATGCTCAGCCGCCATGAAGATATTATGTCCGGGAATTAGGGATCGATCGATCCTAGGTGTGGATCGACCGATCCCCTTGGCCGCCTACTTCATTTTACACCTATGTCTATAAATATCCCACCTAAACCTACAAAAACGGATCAGATTATTTTCTAAAGCTCTTGGACGCCTAAAACACTATTCTAGAGACATTTCTTGGATTTTCTAAGCTCCTCCTTCTATCAAACATTTGGAGAAGTTTTGTTGTATCAATTGTTGTTTATTTCAATCCTATTATGCTTTGTATGGTTTACTTTGTTGTTTTTCTGATTATGTGTGAGTAATTTCATAGTTAGGTTTTAGGGTTCTTGAGGGGAATTGATGGCTTGATAAATTGATAGAGATTTAGGGTTTCTAATCCATAGGTTCTTTGATTCATGTGTTCTTAATGCTAGACTAAGAGTAGCTACCTTAGTCTTGATTCTAGGTTGTTCTATAAGCACTAATCATGTTATAGAGAACTTGAGCCTTATGAATTGAGCTTTGTATCTCTAGCCTGCGAGAGTTGATGCTAGATCATCATTGTGAACTTAGTGAACTTGTGTGTTAATGCTAATTTGGTTAGGAGAAATCAAACGAGAGTTTAGTTTTCAAGTAATCAAGTTTAGGGGTTAAGGCCACGAGAGTGGGTTAATCCACCTTGCGTTCATGTTCTAGAACGGTGCTGAGAGTGTTAAATCCCATACTCAGAATTATTCGTTAAGCCATTGATAACCTGAATTTCCCTAAGGCCTAACGCCTTTTAAATCGTATAAATCAATCGTTTATGTTTATTGCATTTTGTTTACAAGTTTGAAAGAAAACAATCAAACCCATCCTGCTATAGCTAATTACAAGTCTCGTAAATCATTAGTGTACCATTGGTTCTTGTGGATCGATCTCGTTATATACTACCTTGCGGTTAAGTGTATCGAGTAAATACTCGAGCAATCAAGTTGGCGCCGTTGCCGGGGACCAATAGTGTTACCTAAAGATTTAGGATCAGTTATTAGTCTATTGCATTTTACTTACAGTTACTGATAATCATTTCCTTTTTTCTCTTTGATGTTTTAAAGGTATATGACCCGAGGCGAAGGTTCATCACACCTAGTTGAATATCACGAAGAAGTTGGAATGTTTGAAAAGGAAATTAGAAGAAAGAAAAGGCTAGCTAAGCAAAGAGAAGCTCAAATGGCTCATGAACAAGAAGGTAATGTGCCACCACCTGGAGATTTACCACACGATGGAGACAATGGTGGAGAGTTACAAGACCCTCCAGTTGGAGTTGCTGCACATCAACCACCAAACTATCAAAGGCCTGCTCCTGCTCGTAGGACCTTAAGGGAACATGATGCTCCCAATGCTCAAATGTATAGAGGAGGTGTCCAACATCCTCCAATCAACAGAAATGATTTTGAGATCAAGTCGGGATTGCTGAATCTCGTGAAACAAAACCAGTTCCATGGACTTCCTTCTGAAAATCCAGTTACTCATCTTGATAACTTCGAGGATGTGTGTGGAACAACCAGGATGAATGGAGTACCGGACGATGCTTTTAAGTGTCGTTTGTTCTTGTTTTCGCTAGCTGATAAAGCGAAACGTTGGTTCAAATCATTAGAAAGAGACTCCATCAGTTCATGGGATGATTAAAAAGTTGCATTCTTGGGACAATATTTTACTCAAGCAAGGACCACGCTTCTAAGGAACAAGATCTCGAGTTTTCAACAAGCTGGTACCGAGTCATTCCAAGAAGCTTGGGAAAGATTCAAGGACTACAAAAGAGAGTGTCCTCATCACGGGTTCACTCCTGAATCACTCATCAACACCTTCTATCGGGGAATTGACCAGAATTACAAGATGGCTTTGGACACAGCAAGCAATGGAGACTTCATGACAAAAACAGAACCGGAAGCTCTAATCTTGATTGAAAATTTTGCTGGTAGCAACAGCAACCATTGTGTTGATTATGATAGGACCTTGAGGAGCATTGGAGGAGGAGAATCAAAACAGATTTCTGAGCTGACTGCGAAGGTGGAACAACTTCTAAGACGTGAACAAAGAGCAGTCAACTATTGTGATGATTCTGGAGAAGAGCAAGGTTACCAAGAGCAATCTGGGGACTGTTTTGAGGTTGTGCAAGCTGAGCTGAATTATGTGAATGGTTATCAAAACCAAGGGTTCAACCAAAACTATAGGAATCATCCTAATCTCTCATACCGAAGCACCAATGTCGAGAACCCCCAAGACCAAAAATATCCAGCACAAGTGAGACCACAAGGGCAACAATATCAAGCAAAACCGTTTGTGCCAAACCAAGGAGGCTACAACAAGCCTTTTGAGAACAGGGTTCAGAATCAAGGAGGCTACAACAAGCCTTTTGAAAACAGAGTTCAGAACCAAGGAGGTTTTCAACAAGGGGGATTTCAGCAAAGACCTCAGTTCAACAACTTTCAAAGAGGTTACCAAGCACCAGCTCAAGCTCCTGTGAGCTATGCCCCAGCTGGACCGTCCGATGACAGCGATATGAAAACAATACTTAAGCAACTGCTCGATGGCCAGAACAAGAACGCCTTTGACATCAACTCAAGAGTGGAAAACATGTACAGCGAACTCCAAGGTAAGTTTGAAAATCTTTCATCACATGTTAAAACTCTTGAGAATCAGGTAGCACAAGCCGCTTCTACTTCTACAAGACCTATGGGAGTTCTTCCTGGAAAACCACAACCGAACCCGAAAGACTACAACAATGGTAAAGAATTTGTAAATGCCATTACATTAAGAAGTGGGAAACAGGTAGAACCAATCTTGAAGAAAGGAAAAGAAGTTGAGGTTCTCGATGACTCAGAGAAAGTCGTTGAGAATGAAGATGCTTCAGAAGTTCTCAATGCACCACAAGGTGAGGAAGTTGCAGGTATGAAAATCGCTGATCTGGAGGAGGAAACTGAAGATCTCATGCCTCCACCGTACATACCCAAGTTGCCATTTCCAGGTCGCTTAAGGAAGATTCAAAGAGAGAAGGAGTATGCTAAATTCGATGAAGTGATGAAACAACTTCAAATCAAGCTCCCTTTTCTTGAGTTAGTTCGAAATATTCCTATCTACAGAAAATATCTCAAGGATATTTTGACTAACAGGAAAACTCTTGAAGAAGGAGCTGTCTTGATCACACACGAGTGCAGCGCCATTTTGCAAAACACAATACCAAAGAAGAAAGAAGATCCAGGTAGTTTTGTTTTGCCTTGTAAAATTGGTGACTCATTGTTTGCTAGATGTTTGTGTGATTTAGGTGCAAGTGTGAGCTTGAAGCCGCTTTCAGTTGCAAAGCGGTTAGGGATCACGAACTTCAAGCCAACAAGTATCTCTCTAGTACTTGCAGACCGTTCTGTGCGGTTGCCAATTGGAATTGCTGAGAATGTTTACGTGAGAGTTGGGACATTTCATATCCCCACTGATTTCATTGTTCTTAGCCTGGATGAGGAGCCTAAAGACCCGCTTATTCTTGGTAGACCTTTCTTGCACACCTCTGGTGCATTAATAGATGTCAAGAGAAGCTTGATCAAACTGCAAGTAGGAGATCTTGTACAAGAATTCGACATGGAGAGAGTGATGTCTAAACCAACTATTGAAGGTCAAGCATTTTGGGTTGACATCATGGATGAGCTAGCTGATGAGCTCTTAGAGGAAATGAATACTGAAGATCCACTTCAAATCGCCTTAACAAAGGAAGAGGATCAACATGGATACATTGAGGAAGCAACAACGGATTTCGCTAGAATTCTAGACGAGCCGGTTGAACTGAGTAAAGTTGTTGCATTCGCCTTGCTAGACAAAGATGAAGTAGAAAAGGAGGAGAATGAACCTACCTCAGAAGACTGTGGAGATTGGAGTGAACTAAAAGCTCCAAAGGTGGAACTCAAGCCGCTTCCCTCAGGACTCAGGTATGCGTTTCTTGGTCCCCATTCTACTTACCCCGTTATAATCAATGCTGAACTAAACAATGTAGAGAGTGCCTTACTGCTGTGTGAGCTGAGGAAGTACAGAAAAGCTATAGGCTATTCCCTTGATGACATGAAAGGTATATCTCCTAACCTTTGCATGCATAGGATTTACCTCGAAGATGAATCAATGATGTCTATAGAACATCAGAGACGGTTAAACCCGAACCTCAGAGATGTTGTTAAGACTGAGATCATCAAACTCCTAGATGCAGGAGTAATCTATCCAATCTCGGATAGTACTTGGGTAAGTCCTGTCCATGTGGTACCTAAAAAAGGTGGTGTCACTGTGATTAGAAATGATAGGAATGAATTGATTCCGACAAGAACTGTGACAGGACACCGCATGTGCATTGATTATAGAAAGCTTAACTCTGCAACACGTAAAGATCATTTTCCACTTCCATTTATCGATCAAATGTTAGAGAGATTAGCAAACCACCAATATTACTGTTTTCTTGACGGGTACTCGGGATTCTTTCAGATTCCGATACATCCCGATGATCAAGAGAAAACCACTTTTACATGTCCTTATGGTACCTTCGCATATCGAAGAATGCCATTTGGATTGTGTAACGCACCCGTAACATTTCAGCGTTGTATGATGTCAATTTTTTCTGAAATGATTGAGGATTATATGGAAGTCTTTATGGATGACTTTTCTGTGCATGGCACATCTTTTGCTGTTTGTTTGTCTAATCTGTGCAGGGTACTCCAACGCTGCGAGGACAAACACTTGGTCCTGAATTGGGAAAAGTGTCACTACATGGTGCGAGATGGAATCGTTCTCGGTCATAGGATCTCAGAAAAGGGCATTGAAGTGGATAGAGCCAAAATCGATGTGATGCTGAACATGCCACCTCCAAATTCTGTAAAGGGAATAAGGAGCTTTCTAGGACATGCTGGGTTCTACAGGAGATTCATAAAGGATTTTTCAAAGATCGCAAGGCCATTAACTCAGCTATTGTGCAAAGATCAAAAGTTTGAGTTTGATGAAGACTGCCTCAAGGCATTTATAAAGATCAAGGGATCTCTTGTGAGCGCTCCCATTGTGCAACCACCTGATTGGGAGCTACCTTTCGAGGTAATGTGTGATGCAATTGACTATGCTGTAGGTGCAGTTTTAGGGCAAAGGAAAGACAAGAAGATGCATGCCATCTACTATGCCAGCCGTACTCTTGATGCCGCACAATGCAACTATGCAACAACGAGAAAGAACTGCTAGCGATTGTCTTCGCTTTTGAGAAGTTTAGATCCTATCTCGTTGGGTCCAAAGTTGTAGTCCACACTGATCATGCAGCATTGAGATACCTTTTCACAAAGAAAGACGCCAAGCCGAGGCTTTTAAGATGGGTACTTCTACTCCAGGAGTTCGACTTGGAAATCAAAGATAAGAAGGGGATCGAAAACGGAGTCGCAGATAACTTATCTCGACTAAGAGTTGAAGAGGATGTCCCAATGAGAGATGTTTTTCCAGGAGAAGAGCTTGCGCTACTAGAAGATAACTATGTCTATGAGGTTGAGCAGTCTAACAACATTAATGCGGCTGATCTCATGACCATGCACACCATCGAGGGAAATTTACCATGGTATGCTGACTTTGCTAACTACTTATCTTGTCATGTTTCACCACCTGATTTTGTAGGATATGCCAAGAAAAAGTTTCTCAAAGATGTCCAACACTACTATTGGGATGAACCATTTCTTTACAAGAGGTGTAAAGACGGGATTTTCAGAAGATGCATTCCCGAAAGTGAGGTATATGGTATTCTCTATCATTGTCATGCTTCTGATTATGCAGGACACTTCGCCTCTTTTAAATCAGCTACGAAGATCTTACAAGCTGGCTTTTGGTGGCCAACGATATTCCGTGACGCACACGAGTTTGTAGCGAAGTGTGACGCTTGCCAAAGGAAAGATAACATAAGCAAGCGGAATGAAATGCCGCAAAATTTCATTCTTGAGGTTGAGGTGTTCGATGTATGGGGCATCGACTTCATGGGACCTTTCCCAGCATCCTATGGAAACGAGTACATCTTAGTCGCAGTCGACTATGTCTCTAAATGGGTGGAAGCACTTGCCAGCCCAACAAATGACGGGAAAGTTGTTTTGAAGATGTTTAAATCCATTATCTTTCCTCGCTTTGGAGTCCCACGGGTAGTGATCAGTGACGGTGGAAAGCATTTCATCAATAAGATCTTTGCGAGTCTGTTGGCAAAGCATGGAGTAAAACACAAAGTGGCAGCACCATATCACCCTCAGACCAGTGGCCAAGTCGAAATCTCAAACAGGGAGATCAAAGGGATCTTGGAGAAAACAGTTGGAAAATCGAGAAAGGATTGGGCGGCAAAGCTTGATGATGCTCTTTGGGCATACAGAACCGCCTTCAAAACTCCCATTGGAACCACACCATTTAACCTCGTCTACGGTAAGTCCTGTCACCTACCTGTCGAACTAGAGTACAAGGCGTTGTGGGCAACGAAGCTGATGAACTTCGACATAAAGACCGCTTCAGAGAAACGTCTAATTCAGTTAAACGAGTTAGACGAACTCAGGTTAAATGCTTACGAAAGCTCAAGGATCTATAAAGAGCGAACTAAAGCTCTACATGACAAAAGGATAATCCTCAAGAAGCTTTCAGAGAACGATAAGGTACTTCTCTACAACTCTCGCCTTAAACTTTTTCCAGGAAAACTAAAGTCGAGATGGACCGGGCCATACACCATCAAGGAAGTAAAACCGCATGGTGCAGTGGTTCTCTGGGACAAAAAGGGAGAACCATTTACTGTAAATGGTCAGAGAGTCAAGCCGTACCTTGCAGATTCCACAATGAACGAGAAAACAAAGATCCTTCTCGAGGATCCTCCAAACCAAGTTTAGAACTCCATGACGGTCAAGCTAATGACCTTAAATAAGCGCTTTGTGGGAGGCAACCCACCAGGTATCTTGTAAATATTTCTAAGTTTTTCATTTCCTATTTTGATCTTAAGTTTTATACATATTGCTTCAATCCACTCTCTGTGAGTGAAGGGATCGATCGATCCAGTGATTAAACGTTTGAATTTTGGTATTACAGACATGGATCGATCGATCCATAGATGGGATCGATCGATCCGAGCAAGACGGCAAAAATTCACCAAGTGTCCGTAGGTGTGGGATCGGTCGATCCGGCCAAACGATCGACCGATCCACGAACACGCGACCAAACAGATGGGATCGATCGATCCGGACTCACGATCGATCGATCCCTCAAGCTCGGCAGAAACCCGGAACAACACGGATCGATCGATCCTGATGATGGATCGATCGATCCCAGGTACGCCCAAACCAAAAATCACTTGAATTAAACCGAAAAACTTCAAAAATCAATCATAAAACCCAAAGGATCGATCGATTTGCAGCACAAATCGACCAAAACCTTCTCCTTTGGCGATTTTGAAGAACACAAAGAACACAAAATTCTTTCAATCATAACTTTGTCAAATCTTAACGGTTTTTAGTGATTTTTGGTGCTAATCCACTCAATTTTTCCTCCTCTTTCTGATTCTGGAAACCATTTTAACTCTCTGCAAAGGTATGGCTTCGAAATTCCAAATTCCCAATTCGAAAATTTTAGGGTTCTAAATGTGATTTTGCTCCAATTCATTATTGTTTGAGTTTTAGGTTGTTCAATGATGGAAAAATGCTAGATTCTTGTCTAGGATGATATGGGAAACTCAATTTGCATTAGAAATGGCTAGATTGGAGTGAAATTTTTGATTGTATATTTCACTATTCATCAAATCCGAAAATGAACCAAAATGAATGTTAATGCATAAAAGTCATATTATTTTGCTTTGATTAGCTTTAATAATTTGATTATGTTGTTACTTGGTTCATTATTCAAAATGAAATAGTTTCGATATTGGTTGATTACATCATGAAAAAGCCATATTGTTGTACGATAACTTGAAAAAAATGGCTTCGAGAATTGTTTTTGGATTCATACAGGATATGGATCAAGCCGGGAGCTCCCGCAATGCAGGAAAAAGGCGCAGGACGACCCGTAACCAGAACCCTCTACTCAGACCGGTCACGGGAAAATGGGATGCTCACGATACCAAATTCTTGGCTGATATGAGATCAGTCAAGCTTATGCCCACTCGAATGGGATGTGACATTACTTTGGCGGACCTTGGTTTACAAGAGGATGCGGCGTCACTCTTTGAGAATATGGGGTTTGGAATGCTTTGGAAGCTCAACGAGCCGTTATATCCAAAATTGGTGAGAGAGCTTCTTGCAACTTGTCGTCTTACCTACAAAAACCCAGACTCACCGATAGCGAGCGAGGGTACTTTCAGTTTCTTCCTCAACAAGAAGCACTACAAATACAGTCTTCAGAAAATTTGTGATATCTACGCATTCGAGAAAGGAGAAGATGTCTCGTTCCCAAAGATCGATAAACAACTTGCAAATGAGTTCTGGGGTCTGATTGCTCACGGTGGTTATGTCTCGCGCAAAGCCAAGATTGCAGCGATAAGGAATCCTGTTTTGAGAATTGCTGTGAAGATCATCAGCAACACCTTCTTCTTTAAGAAGGAATCAGGGGCAGTTAGAGATGATGAATTATGGATGCTGTTCATTGGGGTAAAGCATCTCCTACCAGAATACGCGGAGAGTCCTGGACCTACCGTCAACTATGCCGCTGTGTTGTGCGATATGCTTCAGAGGATCAAGGGAAACCCTCCAAAGGAATGTTGTGTGGGCAACATCCTCACCCCAATCTTCCAACACACGAAGATTGATCTCAGGAGGGAAGAAGTTGAGGAAAGATACGGGAGAGTCGACAATAGACATCTAGTCAACTGCCATGTACTCAACAAGAGCGATGTCTATATGTATTGGGATCGCAACGGGACAACCTGTTTCTGCAGTCTACCCAACGAAGGTATCACTTCACTCCTATCTAAGGAAAATTTGGAGTTTTTACTAGGTCCGGAGCACTTGATACCAGACCCTTCTGGCACCACGCGGACACTCTCTCGTCGCCATCGTACATCAACACAAGCAGCACCACAGCCAAGCGATAGCGATGACGAAATGCAAGAGGCTGAGGTTGACATCGAAGAAGAAACAGACGAGCCCCAGCCGCAGCAGCTCCTGCCTCACGGCCCAAACCGGTACCGCCTACCGCCAAGCCCTCCTGCAGATGACACAGCACAGCAACTTCAATGGATCATCAAATCGCAGAAAAAGAACAACTCCATGATGAGGAAAATGTGGAGGGCGATCCAGAAGATCAAACCTTGTTCTTGTGCTTCAGGTTCACCGACACAAGATGAGGAAAGCGCAGAGGCTGATAGTGAGGATAATGAGGAAGATGAGGAAGTTGAGGAAGGTGAGGATAATGAGCAAGCCGAGGATGCTGATGACTCTGAGGGCACAGAGTCCGACTCTATCACCAAAGCACATGAGAAGAGGACCAAGGCAGCTCAAGACCGAGCTGAACCTACTGATACAGTGGAGCATTCCTCAGCGCAGTATAGCGATATCCGCTTACCAAGAAGCAGGAGGAACATAGGCAGGAGAGAGAGCTCCAGCGATAGCTCTACCCGCGACCACTGAGCTTGTGGTTATTTCTATCCCTTGTTCTATATCATTTAGCTTTTAAGACATTTGGTTTTATTTCTATATGTATGGCATTCTTCTGTTAATTTTGTTATTACACCGAGAGGGTGAAAAGCAAGTTCGGGGGAGGATGCCATTATTTACTAATGATGTTTGTGTTTGTTTCTTTTATTTTGGTGTGTTTTATTTTTATTAAAACTTTGTTGGAATTTTAAATGTTTTATTGAGTCAAAATAGTTATGAGAATTTGTTATCTTTTGGAATTGCAACATGTTTAAGATCATTTTGTCTTAAAACTGCTTAGCCTTGTTTGAGGATAACTTGGAAGCGCAGAAAAATCCATAACTTGATCATTTTATGAAAATCCCTATCATTTGAGCTTAATCATATATATATGAACTTAATATGGACTTAATATATCTCACTTAGGGGATTGATAATCATGTAATGGAATTACATTTGGAGTTTTCTTTACATTGTTTATATCAACCTTTGTTAACTCCAAATGGCTAGACTTATTTTTAGTCTAGTACCACACCCCTTACCATTTCCATCTTTCAAACCACATGCATCTGTTTATAGCCATTGTCATGTGCATTCATGTGCAAAAACTATGGAGTATACGGACCGACATAGCTTTCCTTTCGCTAGGATTGTGGTAGTAGTTCGTTTGCATACCGTCATTGGACGAGATTGAGCTATTGTGCTTTAGTAGATGTATTTATGAGTATGATGAGCATTCATTGTCAAGATTTACTTTGATGCAGCTTTTGTAGGACTCCTCATTCCCGCTCCCCCATCTAAAAAAAAAAAAAATAAAAAAAAAAAATAAAAAAAAGAGAAAAATGAAAATAAACAAGATGGGAAAGGAGTGAGTCTGAGATCATTAATGTGTCTCATTAGCATATAAAAAAATCTTTATATTCATACTTGGGGTTTTGAGTTGGTTAGGAGGATCCGAGCGAAAGGAGAGCTATGTACTTCCTAGTTGGTCTTTGTCTCACTGTGATTTTGCATAATGATTTGCATCCGTTTGCTTTGCTGGAGAACCCAAAACACTTGAGCCACCAAATATCAACCTTCATACCTAGACCATAACGTGTTAGATATTCCCTTTGTGAGAGTACACGCATTTCTTAATAAATGTTAAATGTTAAGTTCTACATGATCTTGGGATTTCATACATTTGCTACGGTTATGGCGAAGTACAATGTAGTACGGTTTGATATGAACTTGGTGAAAGTGGTTGTGAGCATTTGGTTGAAGGCATGATCCTATAGATTTTATGAATTCTCATGTTTTTCAAAACCTTTTCTCTTGGTTTAGATTTTGTTTTGTTTTCCTTGAGGACAAGCAAAAGTCTAAGTTGGGGGGAGTTGATGTATTGTACTTTTGATTGCTTTTTGGTTTGTGTTTAGTATTTGTTTCGTGTCTTTTGTTAGTTTTCGAGTCTTTTCTATTTTGTTTTGAGTCTTTTACAGGTTCTATGGAGTTAAGCCGGATTAAGACGATTTCGGGATTGTTCGGGCTAAGATGAAGCCTAGAAGCTACGGAAAGGACATGGATCGATCGATCCTACCCTTGGATCGATCGATCCAGACGACTCCAAGAACACGGCCACGGATCGGTCGATCCGGCCGACCAATCGACCGATCCATGATCCACGGACATTCCTCCGGACGCATAGGATCGACCGATCCGGCCAACCAATCGGTCGATCCATCCTGATGACGACATGAAGATATTTTGTCCGGACACGAAGGATCGATCGATCCTACCCTTGGATCGATCGATCCATGCTCAGCCGCCATGAAGATATTATGTCCGGGAATTAGGGATCGATCGATCCTAGGTGTGGATCGACCGATCCCCTTGGCCGCCTACTTCATTTTACACCTATGTCTATAAATATCCCACCTAAACCTACAAAAACGGATCAGATTATTTTCTAAAGCTCTTGGACGCCTAAAACACTATTCTAGAGACATTTCTTGGATTTTCTAAGCTCCTCCTTCTATCAAACATTTGGAGAAGTTTTGTTGTATCAATTGTTGTTTATTTCAATCCTATTATGCTTTGTATGGTTTACTTTGTTGTTTTTCTGATTATGTGTGAGTAATTTCATAGTTAGGTTTTAGGGTTCTTGAGGGGAATTGATGGCTTGATAAATTGATAGAGATTTGGGGTTTCTATTCCATAGGTTCTTTGATTCATGTGTTCTTAATGCTAGACTAAGAGTAGCTACCTTAGTCTTGATTCTAGGTTGTTCTATAAGCACTAATCATGTTATAGAGAACTTGAGCCTTATGAATTGAGCTTTGTATCTCTAGCCTGCGAGAGTTGATGCTAGATCATCATTGTGAACTTAGTGAACTTGTGTGTTAATGCTAATTTGGTTAGGAGAAATCAAACGAGAGTTTAGTTTTCAAGTAATCAAGTTTAGGGGTTAAGGCCACGAGAGTGGGTTAATCCACCTTGCGTTCATGTTCTAGAACGGTGCTGAGAGTGTTAAATCCCATACTCAGAATTATTCGTTAAGCCATTGATAACCTGAATTTCCCTAAGGCCTAACGCCTTTTAAATCGTATAAATCAATCGTTTTATGTTTATCGCATTTTGTTTACAAGTTTGAAAGAAAACAATTAAACCCATCCTGCTATAGCTAATTACAAGTCTCGTAAATCATTAGTGTACCATTGGTTCTTGTGGATCGATCTCGTTATATACTACCTTGCGGTTAAGTGTATCGAGTAAATACTCGAGCAATCAGATGGAGCTGAGGAGATTGCAGTAAGGTACGTAGAGGAAATAGTCCGGTTGCATGGGATTCCGATAAGCATCGTATCGGATCATGACACCCGATTCGTGTCACACTTTTGGAAAGCCTACCTAAGGGCATGGGAACCAGGGTGAATATGAGTACGGCGTACCACCCACAAATGGATGGACAATACGAGGCCTTATATGGGAGGGCTTGTAGAACACCGTTGTGTTGGACGCCAGTGGGAGAAAGGAGATTATTCGGGCCAGACATCGTGGATGAGACAACGGCCAAGATAAAATTCCTAAAGATCAAACTGAAGGAAGCCCAAGATAGGACAAAGAGTTATGTGGATAGGCGACGGAAAGAGTTGGAGTTTAACATATGTGACCTAGTGTACCTTAAGGTGGTTATGTACAAGGGTAACAGACGGTTTACCAAGAAGAAGAAGCTGAGTCCAAGGTACGTTGGTCCTTACAATATAATCGAATGAGTAGGCGCGGTGGCTTATAAACTCGAATTACCCCCAACGTTGGATGCCTTCCACAAGGTTTTCCATGTATCACAACTCCGGAAGTGCCCAAGTGACCAAGACTACGTGGTGAAGGATATACCCAACGGATTAAAAAGTAACTTAATGGTGGAAGTAAAACCAATGAGGATCATTGGCTGCACGGATAAAAGAACTGGAAGGAAGAAGTTCACCGTGATAAAAGTCGTGTGGGATTGCTCTGGACACGAAGAAGCCACTTGGGAGATAGAAAATAAAATGAAGGCCGACTTTCCAGAATGGTTTAAAAAGATGGGAAAAGATCAACAAGATGCGGATTTAGGGACGAATCCCTTTCAAGGGGGGAGAGCCTTGTTACGCCCGCGATCCACGATAAGGGCGCCGGTCAGGATTTTGTCCGGCAATATTAGGAAGAGTGCGGACTGAGCTCGGCAGAAGCTTGGAAAGCTCAGAATCAGCTGCTGGGTAGCTCACCCTAGAAGGAAACAGCTGCTGGGAAGCTTGAGCTAGCTGGACGGACTGAAGGTCAGCTGGAGCAGCTGGATGGACTGAAGGTCAGCTGGAACATCTGGAGTGTCCGAGGCAGTTATGATATGATCCTCCCTAGAATTGGCACTTTCGAGGGGTAGAAAGAAAGGAATGGATAAATGGATAGTGGTGGATTGAATGGATCACACCAAGGTTGCGGAAGACCTTGGATATTTCCTCAATGACTTTTCCAAGATATGACACACTTGAAAACGCCAAGGTTTGAATCGCGGATATGACACACCTTGATTCGATTTTGATTGAAGGATATTACTCACCAACAATCCAGATTTGTTCTTCAAGAACACAAGAGAAAATCACTCTCAAATTTTAATAAAAAGAAGTCTGAATACCATTCTGCTCACAATCGGAGGTTTTAAAGAAAAGATGAAGTAAAAGAAGACAATAAATTAGCACAGAAAATTAAGACATTATTAACTAATTTTTGGATGAACTCTTGGACTTTCCCACGCCAACTTTTCCTCTTCTTTGACTGATTTGAATCAGATAAATATTTATTTGGGCTGGCTGAATTTATTCTTCTTTGGGCTTGAAACTTCAGCAAACAAACTCCCAAACTATTGAACTTGGACTTGGACTTGTCTTGTGGACTCTAGTGGACTAGGTGGATTAGAGTGACCCATTTGCCTCATTAAAACCTTCCTTTGGAAAACCCAGTGGGAAAAAACCAAAGGCTAGGAAAAAGAGTACAAACGAATCACCCGTTTATTAGTCCACTCGAGCAACCAAGACAATTTTATTCTCCATGTTTCCGAGCTGAATTATAGACAGTTGAACTTGAGTGAGTAATGTGGTGATTGCATTACCGAGCTCCTTAACTCTTGATTTTGTCATCGGTCCACTTGATACTGCTAAAGCATCCTCGGCCTCAAGCTGCTTTTGTGAGCTATCCATGATCACATCATCCCCTCCCTCTTGAAAAGGATTTGTCCTCAAATCTGGAACATCTGCAATAAAAGGGATTAAGTCAGCAACGTTAAAGCTTGAACTCACATTGTACTTACCTTGGAGATCGAGTTGGTAAGCATTATCGTTGATCCTCTTTGTGACTCGAAATGGACCGTCAATTCTAGACATTAACTTAGACTTCCTCTCAGCCGGAAATCTCTCCTTCCTTAGATGAATCCAAACGTGGTCTCCCTCTTCAAAGATCATCTTGCGCCTGCCCTTGTTAGCTTGTTTGGCGTACAGCTTTGTCTTCTCCTCGATGTTGCGCTTTGCTTTCTCGTGAATCTGTTTAACAAGTTCAGCTTTCTTTTTCCCATCCAGGCTTGCTCTTTCACTCAAAGGCAATGGAGTTAGATCCAAAGGAGATAAAGGATTAAAGCCGTAAACAATTTCAAAAGGAGAAAACTTGGTGGCGGAATGCACTGATCGATTATAAGTAAATTCAACATGTGGTAAGCATTCTTCCCAAGTTTTTAAGTTCTTTTTAATCAAGGCACGCAGTAATGTAGACAAAGTTCTATTAACTACTTCAGTTTGACCGTCGGATTGAGGATGACAAGTAGTTGAGAACAGCAACTTAGTGCCTAGCTTAGACCAAAGCGTTTTCCAAAAATAACTCAAGAACATTGTGTCCCTATCACTGACTATAGTCCTAGGCATTCCATGCAAACGAACTACTTCTTTAAAGAACAAGTCAGCTATATGAGAAGCATCATCAGTTTTATGACAAGCAAGAAAATGCGCCATTTTGGAGAACCTATCAACAACAACAAAGATTGAGTCTTTTCCAGTCCTAGTTCTAGGTAATCCAAGCACAAAATCCATAGAAATGTCAGTCCAAGGATGATCAGGAATAGGCAAAGGCGTGTACATACCTTGAGACTGTACCTTTGATTTGGCTTGTTTGCACGTGACACATCTCCCACAAATTCTTTCGACGTCTCTTTTCATTTGCGGCCAGTAGAAGTGCTCTTGCATCACTTTTAAAGTCTTAACGATCCCAAAATGCCCCATCAAGCCTCCTCCATGTGCTTCCCTAACTAGCAAATCTCTCACAGAACAATTAGGCAAACATAATCGATTTTCATAAAAAAGAAACCCATCATGCCTAAAATATTTTCCAAAGGCAAACCTTTCACACGATTTAAAAATCTCTTGAAAATCAGAATCAGTTTGATAGAGATCTTTAAGGTGTTCAAATCCCAATAGCTTAGCATCCAAAGTAGAAATCAAGGCGTACTTTCGAGATAAGGCATCAGCAACTATATTTTCTTTACCTTGTTTGTACTTGATCACATATGGAAATGTTTCGATGAATTCTACCCACCTAGCATGCCTCTTGTTGAGCTTTTGCTGACCCTTTAAATGCTTCAAGGACTCGTGGTCAGTATGAATGACAAACTCCTTCGGCCAGAGGTAGTGCTGCCATGTTTGCAATGCTCGGACAAGCGCGTACAACTCCTTGTCGTAGGTTGGATAGTTTAACGTAGCTCCTCCAAGCTTCTCACTGAAAAAGGCAATTGGCTTCTTCTCTTGCATCAAGACAGCTCCAATACCTACACCAGAGGCATCACACTCTATTTCAAAAGTTTTAAGACAATTCGGTAAAGATAGAAGTGGAGCGTTGGTGAGTTTATCCTTTAATGCTTGGAACGCTTCTTCTTGTGCCTCTTCCCATTTAAATCCGACATTTTTCTTGATCACTTTAGTGAGAGGAGCAGCTATGGTACTGAAGTCCTTCACAAATCTCCGATAGAATCCCGCTAGTCCATGGAAACTTCTCACTTCTCCTACGGTTTTCGGACTGGGCCATTCTCGGACAGCTCGAACCTTTTCTTCGTCCACTTTGATGCCATCTGCACTTATGACAAAACCTAGAAACACAAGGTTATCCGTACAAAAAGTGCATTTCTTTAGATTAGCATAAAGTTCCTCTTTTCTAAGTACCATCAAAACCGCTTCCAGATGATTAACATGCTCTTCTAAATTTTTGCTGTAAACTAAGATATCATCAAAGTAAACAACAACAAAAATTCCAATGAAGCTCCTTAAAACATGATTCATCAATCTCATGAAATTACTAGGTGCGTTGGTTAATCCAAATGGCATAACTAACCATTCATACAAACCATGTTTCGTTTTAAACGCAGTTTTCCATTCATCACCCTCTTTCATCCTAATTTGATGGTATCCACTTTTAAGATCAATTTTCGAAAATATGTTAGAACCATGCAGCTCATCTAACATATCATCTAAACGAGGAATAGGGTGGCTATACTTTACAGTGATATTGTTGATGGCTCGACAATCAATGCACATCCTCCAAGTCCCATCCTTCTTCGGAACAAGCAGCACCGGCACAGCACAAGGGCTCATGCTCTCTCGTATGTGTCCTTTGTCCATCAGCTCACTCACTTGCTTTTGAAGCTCCTTAGTCTCTACCGGGTTGGTTCTGTATGCTGGCCTGTTAGGAAGTGAAGCTCCTGGTACGAAATCAATCTGGTTCTCAATCCCACGCATAGGCAGCAATCCCTTAGGGTTTTCCTCCGGAAAGACGTCTTCAAAATCCTGCAAGATAGAAGAGACTTTACTCGGCAACTCCGGTACGGGGTTAGTAAGGTTCAGCAAAGTTTCCTTGTAAACAAATAAAAGAACGGGTTGTTGAGAGAATAAAGCTCTCTTAACCTCATTAGACCTCACAAAGAAATTTGAATGCCTCACGGGTTTACTCTCACAAGCCTTTTTCTTGGTTTTTCTCAAACTCTCGTTTTTGTTTTGAGGTGGCGTGTTTAGGGGTTCTCTCTCAATGGTTTTGTCTTGGTGCTTCAGCTTAAGTTGGTCTTGATGAACCTCATGTGGCGCCAAAGGAGCCAGTATCGTCTTTCGGCCATTGAACTCAAAAGAGTACCGGTTAGTAAATCCATCATGTAAGACCCTCCTATCGAACTGCCATGGTCTCCCAAGTAGTATATGGCCGGCTTCCATAGGTAAAATATCACATAGAATTTCGTCCTCATACTTGCCTATGGTTAAAGGGACCAATACTTGGCTGCTCACGTTCATTTCACCAGCATCATTAAGCCATTGAAGCTTAAAAGGTTTCAGATGCTTCTTAACTTCCAGCCCTAACTTCTTCACCATTGTTTCACTAGCCACATTAGTACAGCTTCCACCATCAATAATAAGGCTGCAAACCTTACCTTGTACCAAACATCTCGTGTGAAACAAGTTCTCCCGCTGCTCTTGGACAGTATCTTTAATTTGAATACTCAAAGAACGTCTTGTTACCAATAATTCCCCAATGACTGGTAACTCTATGTCCTCATCCTCGGTTTCACCATCACTTTCAAGCTTTTCCTCCTCAGTTTCAATCTCGCCATTATCCAATAGAATCATAGTTCTCTTGTTGGTGCACTCGTTGGCGTAATGTCCTCTCCCTTGACACTTGAAACATTTAACGTCCCGATTTCTAGACGAAGTAGCTACAGCTGTACCCTTGGCGTCTTCAGCATTGGCGTAGGGCTTAGGATCCGGTTTTGGCTTGGTAACGGTCCTATCCTCTCGGCTGTAACTTGTTCTAGTGTTAGCCGCTCCAGCTCCATAGGAAAATTTAGAAGTACTTCTCCTCTTAGTTTGCTGTTCAACCAACACAGCCTTATGAAGCATTTCTTCCAAATCGTTATAAGTTTGAAGCTCCATCCTATCTTGAATATCACGAGCTAAACCACTCAAAAACCTGGCCATTGTTGCCTCAACATCTTCCTCTATATCGGCCTTAAGCATAAGAGACTCTATCTCTTGATAATAATCCTCCACACTCTTACTTCCTTAAGTTAGACGCCTAAGCTTTTGATGCAACTCTCGATGATAGTGGCTTGGAACAAATCTTTTTCTCATCAGATTTTTCAACTCTTCCCAAGTAACTACAGGCGGTTCTCGGTTACGTCTTTGACTCGTCACAATGTGATCCCACCAATTAATTGCGTAATCATAAAACTCCGTTGCCGCTACTTGAACTTTCTTTTGCTCCGAATAATTTTGACAATCAAACACGAGCTCAATTTTCTTCTCCCACTCCAAGTAGACATCCGGATCATTTTTCCCATGAAATGGTGGTATCTTCAACTTAAGTCCACTGAGATTGTCTTCATTTCGACCCCTAGCTTCTCTTACTCGTCTCGGCCTTCTTTCACTTCGATTAGAAGCTTGGCTACCTCTGCTGTAATAATTCAAGTCATCCTCATCAACTTCTTCTTGAGGTCGTGCTCTTCTTCCTCTAGCAACAGTATTCGGCAATAGTCTTTGATTAACGGACTCTTGAATCGTATCAATCCTTTCATTGACTGCACCCATCTCTTCCCTCACCATCCGCCTCATCTCTACCATAAGAGTTTGCATATCCAGATTGTTATTTCTTCCTCTTCGAGCTCGGTTGGTGTTCTCATCTTCTTCGCTGGAATGATTAGACATATTGATTTTGTTTTCCCTGCACGCTTAACAAACGTTAGTAATAAAAAGTCGATCCTCACAAGTGTTTCTCTCCTTTTTATTCACTCAATCACTCAGCATTCAAAATGTTCTCTCTCAGCGATTTTCTCAATGGTTCATTTGGAACAAAACGGATCAAATCGGATGAACAACTCCAACAACACAAATTCGATCAATTGAATTGAGATAGAAAGGAAAGAGTTTAGTTTTTTTTTTTTTTTTTTAAATATGAACAGATCAAGGATCAAAAAAAAAAAAATTAGAAGATAAAATTAGGAAATAAAACCCCACTTAAGCTAATTAATTTTGGACTGATTAATATTTTTTTTTTCTTTCTTTTCTCTTTTTTTTTTTCTCTTCTTTTTTTTTTTTTTTTTTTTGCCTATAAACAACTTAGGTAAAACTAGAACCAAAAGGAAAAGGGATCAACAAGGAGTTTTGATCAAAATAAAAATTAAATCGACTAATTCCCCAAATGATTGATCCGATCAACTAGAAACAAAGGACAAGAGAGAAATGAAAAGTCTAAGATCAAAAGATGATAGATACAAATACCGATCCCGAAAGTGTGCTCTGATACCACTTGATATGATCCTCCCTAGAATCGGCACTTTCGAGGGGTAGAAAGAAAGGAATGGATAAATGGATAGTGGTGGAGTGAATGGATCGCACCAAGGTTGCGGAAGACCTTGGATATTTCCTCAATGACTTTTCCAAGATATGACACACTTGAAAACGCCAAGGTTTGAATCGCGGATATGACACACCTTGATTCGATTTTGATTGAAGGATATTACTCACCAACAATCCAGATTTGTTCTTCAAGAACACAAGAGAAAATCACTCTCAAATTTTAATAAAAAGAAGTCTGAATACCATTCTGCTCACAATCGGAGGTTTTAAAGAAAAGATGAAGTAAAAGAAGACAATAAATTAGCACAGAAAATTAAGACATTATTAACTAATTTTTGGATGAACTCTTGGACTTTCCCACGCCAACTTCTCCTCTTCTTTGACTGATTTGAATCAGATAAATATTTATTTGGGCTGGCTGAATTTATTCTTCTTTGGGCTTGAAACTTCAGAAAACAAACTCCCAAACTATTGAACTTGGACTTGGACTTGTCTTGTGGACTCTAGTGGACTAGGTGGATTAGAGTGACCCATTTGCCTCATTAAAACCTTCCTTTGGAAAATCCAGTGGGAAAAAACCAAAGGCTAGGAAAAAGAGTACAAACGAATCACCCGTTTATTAGTCCACTCGAGCAACCAAGAGAATTTTATTCTCCATGTTTCCGAGCTGAATTATAGACGGTTGAACTTGAGTGAGTAATGTGGTGATTGCATTACCGAGCTCCTTAACTCTTGATCTTGTCATCGGTCCACTTGATACTGCTAAAGCATCCTCGGCCTCAAGCTGCTTTTGTGAGCTATCCATGATCACATCAAGTTACCAGGTCAGCTGCCGAACAGATGCGTATGGATAAGCGGTTAAATACCTGGCAAGCAGTTACCAAGTATTCATTGAATCTGGCCAGGCAGTTACATAAGAGGTTTGAGTCGAGGAAAACTATAAAAGGACCGCCAAAAGGTGCATAAAAACATCACGAAACACACAGAAAAACTTAGAGAAAATACTAAGGAAGAACACATAAAGAATCTGAGCGATAAGGCAAAGTTCTTAGAGAAAGAAGAAAGAAAGCCGAGTGGTTGGATCGGCGGTACCAGAGACAGAGCATATATTCATCAAAATGATCTGTGTTGCCAAGGTAAGTACAAGGTCGTGGCTTTCATGTCCGGACTTGTTACTTGTTAATCAAAACTGAAGCATTTACTCACCAAGTCCAGTGTCTATTCGCACCCCGAAGCAGGCAACATGAATCTGTTCACACCAGCACTTGGGAATCCATTTTGATCTCCTTTAGGGAACCCAGAAGTAGGAGCTCTCCTAGAGGAAGCACCAAGACCCAACTAATCCAAAATCTGATTCTTAGTAACTTATTTATTACAAAAAAAAACTAGACATATCAGAGAATTTTAATTCATGCACATGAGTACCAAAAGACACAAATCCAACCAAAGCATTATCCAGAAGCAATCTGATCGCTTGCTTAAGAGCAAATTTAGCAAATCCCAAGGATATATGTAACTGGTTGAATTACGGATTGATGATAGGGTTAAATCAACTCACATATTTCTGTGAAGTAATAGAATACGATGATAATGGAGAGTACACTTATAGATGTAACTTCAAATGAAAAGGAGAATATGGATTAGATTCGTGAATCGTGAGGGACAGAAAATATAAGAACAACAGCATAAGTGAGATGATAGAAAGTTGAAGAAGGAATTGATGAGAACGACGGACCTGAAACTGTGAGGACATATGGCGTTAGAGCTGAGCGAGGATCAGTTGTGAAGAGCTTTAGGAAGACAACAGAGGAAGGAGAGGACAACGACTATGGATTTTTGTCTTTTGAGATTTTCAAGATGCTTCACTTCAAGTCTTCAATTGAAGATGTAAATAAATTTGGAATCATCGCAGGAGTGCCTTTTGGTTTTGAGATGAAGCCGAGAAGGCGATAAAATTAAAACAGACCAAACTTAATTGATTCTAAACCGAAGACGATAAACGTTGAAGGAGAGGAAGAAAGAGATATGAAGAGGTGAGATTGTACGGGGCTGTTCGTTAGCTCATTCAGATGGTTCATCCAGATGAAGATGAGAATTGATGTTCGTTTAGTGCTTAAAACGAATCATCTAAATGGATCATATGAATGAGTTTTGAAAACTAGGCAAAATTTCATGGTTCATTTGATTGATCCAAATTGGATCATTTGGATGGAGATGATTCAGTCAAAAATAACAAATGACAAATATATCCCTAACTTAAATTATTTGTTTTGTTGATTTAATATGATATCAATATTGATATAATATTCTTAAAACTTTATAAAAGTATTACACAATATATTGTTAATATTATTTTTCCGCTAAAATTATATTTTCATGGTTTTGACGAAAAAATGAAATTATGTGATTCTGTATTTTTAGCGGAAAAACATCATTTCAAGAATTTATGCAAAAAAATTTCATTTTCACGATTTTGGCGGAAAAATGAAATCCGAGATTTGTGGTTTTGGCGGGAAAATGTCATTTTACGGTTTTGATGAAAAACTGTAATTTTCGAGACTTTACGGTTTTGGCCGGAAAACGCCATTTTGCGTTTTATCCAAAATTGTGATTTCACGGATTTGGCGGAAAAATGTTATTTTCAAGATTTTAAGGTTTTGGCGAGAAAACATCATTTTCGAGATTTTACGGTTTTGGCGGAAAAACGTTATTTTGCATTTTTTACAAAAATTGTGATTTCACGGATTTGGTGGGAAAATATAATTTTTGAGATTTTACGGTTTTGGCAGGAAAACGCTATTTTGCGTTATTTTACCAAAATTGTGATTTTACGGTTATTTCGTGATTTTCCACCAAAATATCTTGATTTCACAATTTTGACAAAAACGCAATTTTGAGATTTTATGGTTTTGGCGGAAAACATATTTTGTGATTTTGGATTTTCTTTTTATGTGACCAAAATCAATTTATAAATCTTAAAAATTAATAATTTAAAAATTAAAATTAATATGGTTTAGATTGTGATTAAAATATAATTAGAGTAAACTATGGACATTTTAGTCATTTTTTATTATAAACCATCTGGATGGAGATGGAGATGTATGAACTGTTTGTTTTGTCATTCAGATGAATCATCCAAATGAATAACCAAAAGTGGAAACGAACAACGTTTAGATGAATCATCCAGATAGAGTATCTGGATGAATCATTTGGAAAGAGATGATGGATAAGCAAACAAACAGCCCCTAAATTTTTTTAAAGAAAATTAATAGGGACAGGTGTCACGTTATTAGCAAACCACGTGTCAAACCGTGTCGAGAAAAGTTAATTTTCATAGTATAGATTTCGTTAAATTGTAACCTTAGATTGATATACTTTTGGTATCCTCCTTTCCTTTCTTTTCTTTTTTTTTTTTTTTTGTTGGATTAAATAAAAGGGGTTTTTCATTTGTTTTCTCCGTAAAATTGGGTTTCGGTAAAAGGACAACCACAAGTTAAAGGAAAGAGTTGAAGAAAACGACAGAAATATAAGTTGGGAAAGGATTAGGCTTAGCGCTCCCACAACTTCACTGGTCTTATCTTTCCTTCTCTTTACACTCCATCAATGGCTTCTCTTATCTCTTTTTCTTCCCTCCCAAAACCAGTAGCTGTAAGAAGTTCAATTTCAGCTCCTCAGACACAGACAATAATTGAGGGGCTTGAAGAAAAATTTGGACGAAAAGGACTGAACTTCTGGGAATCAAACAATGTTCCCATGGTCGAGCTTAAGGTCAGAAATGGAAGTTCCTTAAAGCTGAGTTTATCAGATGCTCATGTGGTTTCATATAAGCCAAAGGTATATTGGAAAGATGAAGGATTGGAGGAAGTTCTTTACACAGTTGATGGTAATGAGAACAAAGGTGGGGTTGGTGTTGTTATTGTAAATGGAGACGAAGCTGCTGAACCAAAAGGAGGGTCTTCAGTAATCTCAGGTTATGATTGGAGTGTTAAGGACACTGATTCAGACGCCATTGATGCTCTTCAGGTGATCGATTGATTCTCTACCCCTCAATATATCAAATCTTGTTCACACAATGATGAATTTCTTTGTGAACATTGTCAGATTGAACTGAGCTGTACAGCCGGGTTTCTCGACATAACCTATATCGTGTCTCTCTACCCAGTAAGTATGGCTACAGCTTTGGTTGTGAAGAACAATGGACGGAAACAGGTTACTCTAAAACCTGGGATTATGAGTTACTTGAGGTTCAAGAAACGGAGTGGGGCTGGAATTCAAGGACTAAAGGGATGCTGTTATTGCCCCAACCCTCCTTTGTCATCTCCTTTTGAGCTCTTGTCTCCTTCTGAGGCAATGAAGGCTGACTCTTCCGGGTGGTTTGGGTCAGAAGAAGGGGAAAAGCCAGGGACTTGGGCAGTTGAAGATTCTGTGATTACACTTCTTGAGAAAAAAATGAGTAGAGTCTATGGAGCTCCTCCCGCTGAGAGGTTAAAGGCAGTCTATAACACTCCACCTTCTAAATATGAAACCATCGATCAGGTATATTCAGGTTACTGTCAATTATGATACTAGTCCTATTCGCTTAGGAATTTGGATGCAATATCTGGTATTTGGGTTTCATATTTCTTTGAGATGCAAAACCAATTACACTAACAAATATTTTTTATAAGTTTGGATGCAAATCGGCCTCCACAATCCAAATGAAAATTAATAAAATAAATTTAGAAAGAAAAAAAAAACAAAAAACCAAAATAACTAGTAAAAATTCATTAAATGCTGAAGTAACATATTAAAAATAACAAATCATATATTAATATTCTATGCAAATTGTTCTTCTTTGAAAATGCTAAACCTCATTTTTACCCAAAAGAAAAAATCGAAATACCATTTTGGCTCCGTAATTTTGAGATATCATTTTTACCGTTAAAATTGCAAAATCCTAACCGTATTATTTTGTTTTGATGTTGAAGCTGTTAAATCTCTTTTTAGCGTCAAAAGTTTTGGAATAGTTATCTGATACTAATTACAATGTAGAATTTCCTCCATTTATTATTGATATCTATCATAATTTTTTGAACTTTTTGAGATTTTTTAACAGATTAAAAAAAAAAAAACAATTTCTATCTAATACAAACATCAAGATGCCAAAAAAATATTTTGGAAATACAAAAGATGTTTTAATAGAAAAAAAAGTTTGATGTTGAATATATTGCATCTCAATTTTGAATATTGATGTAACATCCATAAACATAATTACATAAACAATGATGAGTTAATGCCAACGTTCATGAGGTTCTTATTCAGAATTTAATTGGCGACAATTAAATATTTGACTTTATTGCGTTTTATCTCCAATGTCTTACCAAAAGTTTCAATTCAAAAATAAATTTAATTAACTTCTATATACCCCATAAATATTATTATGGATCCCCAATTATTGTCTAAGTAAGAGCAGGTGCACTGAGAAATTTTTAAAGAGTCTCTCAACAATAAAAAATAGAAAAAAATAAAAAATAGAAAAGAGAATGGTGAATCGGTTCTCATTTGAGAACGTCTGAGAATCTCTCTAGAAACTAGTTCTAAATTCTATTTATTATTTAAATTTTAATTAAATAATTTAGTTATTACAAAATCATTAAAATAATATATTTGAGAGACTCTGGGAGTCTCTCACTACTGCACATGCTCTAAGATTTTCTAACACTAACTTCGAGGTGATAAGTGTTGGATTAAGCTTGAAGATAACTTAAGATATAAGTTATTCAAAGTAGATTAGGATTAGGAAATATATTTAGGAGTTATCTAAATATATTTAGGAGTTATCTAAACTTAGAGGTTTTCCTAATTGAATTGTGTTTGTGTGTAAATCTCTCAATATATAAGGAGATGTCAAGGTGTGACATAACTTATGAGTTTTGAGATTGAGAGAACTTGAGAGCTTTAGTTTTGAGTGATTTTCTAAAGCATAATAAAGAGAGTTATTCTTTGTTAATCTTTGAGTTCTAAGCTTTCTTTTAAACTCTAGAATTGGTATCAGAGCTAACCTAGTTTCGATCCAGCCTGAGTAGAGGCGGCGACACAGGTATTTCCGAGCCATGTGAGATGCTGAAAATCTGCAAGGAAGAAAAACCTTGTCCCATCATCGGTAATTTGTTCGATGTTAAACTCATCGATGAGGATGAGAGTGTTATTGCGAATTCATAAGGTGTGGGAAACAATTAAACCCAGTTCAACTGAATCCAACACGAATGATATCGCAGTAGGATTGTTATTTCAATCCATCTCGGAGGCTCTTATTTTGCAAGTAGGCGAAC
Organism: Barbarea vulgaris; assembly: GCA_963667165.1. Lineage (NCBI taxonomy): Eukaryota > Viridiplantae > Streptophyta > Magnoliopsida > Brassicales > Brassicaceae > Barbarea > Barbarea vulgaris. Next base: position 38,658,998 of record OY763887.1, on the reverse strand, counting down.
AAGACTCTCCAAAAGGGATATTGGAAGCTATCAAATCCCGAAACCTATGTGTCGATCGTGTCAAAGAAGCAAGACTTCAAATTTTGATTTCTGAGTTTGAAAGAAGCTTTGCAATAGATGCAATAGATAGCTTTGCGGGAAAGTTATCGGAGCTCGCGTCGAAGTCGGCTTCTCTTAGACACACGATTGAGGAAATCATAGGAAGACTCAAGGACTATGAAGAACAAATTCTCGATGAGGGGAATCATGAAGAAACACAAGGCAACCTGCTATACGCAACTGCAGATCAATAAAGCTTTTCGACGTCACGAGGGAGAGGACGTGAAAGAGGAGGAAGAGGAACGAGAGACGGACCGAGGAGGGATCCGGGAATGTTTTACATAAGATGGGGTGAAGTTTTGGATGCTGGAGAAAGACCCATGATAGTCGGCAATGAAGAAAATCAAGATCATGATGAAACTGGAAAGAATGAGTCCAATGAATATGATCATCATGATCATGAAGACGGGTACGACACACATCATCAGCTGTTCCAACAATCATTGAGACAATTGACTCGTCAAGTAAGTAAACCACGATACCTTGATGATTATGTCCTTCAAGCCGCTGTAGAATGTGAGAGACTTCTACTTTCGATCAACAATGAGCCAAGCTGTTTCGGAGAAGCAAAGGGCTTGCAAAAATGGAACCAATCATGTAAGGAGGATATTGATTCTATCAACAAAAACAAGATATGGACTCTAATTGATAAACCAAGTGAGATAAAAGTGATTGGTCTCAAGTGGATCTTCAAAATCAAGAGGAATGCAGATGGTACTATCAACAAGTATAAGGCGAGACTTGTGGCAAAAGGATATGTACAAGAATCTGGCATAGACTTTGATGAAGTCTTTGCACCGGTTGCTCGTATAGAGACCATACGGTTGTTGATTGGATTGGCAGCGTCACATGGATGGGAAATTCATCACTTGGATGTGAAGACAGCATTCTTACATGGAGAATTAAAGGAAGATGTGTATGTGGATCAACCCGAAGGCTTTGAAGTAAAAGGCGAAGAACACAAGGTATACAAACTTTCTAAGGCTTTGTACGGATTGAGACAAGCTCCTCGAGCTTGGAATACAAAGCTAGAACAGATTCTTAAAGGGATGAGAATCAAAAGGTGCTCTAAAGAAACTTCCGTGTATCGCAAGGAAGAGGGAGAGACTCTTCTCATTGTTGCTATTTACGTGGATGATTTGTTTGTGAGCGGTAACACTCTCAAAGTACTAAGCGAATTCAAGATTGGGATGTCATCTAAGTTTGAGATGTCAGGTCTCGGAAAGCTCACTTATTATTTCGGCATAAAAGTACATCAAAGTGAAATCAAGCAAGAAGGCTATGCGAAAAGAATTGAGAAGGAGTTAGTCAATGTGGAACACGTACCAGGAGTTGAACAAAATGCGGATATCCTAACAAAGGCACTTGGAAGGACCAAGTTTAAAGAGATGATGGAGCTCATCGTTGTTCAAGACGTGGCGAAAGTCGAGTTCAAGCTTAAGGGGGAGAATGTTGGATTAAGCTTGAAGATAATTTAAGATATAAGTTATTCAAAGTAGATTAGGATTAGGAAATATATTTAGGAGTTATCTAAATATATTTAGGAGTTATCTAAACTTAGAGGTTTTCCTAATTGAATTGTGTTTGTGTCTAAGTCTCTCACAATATAAGGAGATGTCAAGGTGTGACATAACTTATGTGTTTTGAGATTGAGAGAACTTGAGAGCTTTAGTTTTGAGTGATTTTCTAAAGCATAATAAAGAGAGTTATTCTTTGTTAATCTTTGAGTTCTAAGCTTTCTTTTAAACTCTAGAATTAGAAATCTAATGAGTTTTGAATTTGAATTTTGCAGGGGAGAGGATTGTTCTTCAGGATGATAAGGATAGGGTTTGAAGAGATGTATGTAGGAAGCCCAGGATCCATGTGGGACAAGTATGGGAAGCAACATTACTTTGTGTGCACTGGTCCCGTGTCGATGCTTGTTCCGGTCGATGTGGCTGCAGGCGAGACATGGAGAGGAGCAATGGTAATCGAGCATGATAATTTGTAATTTTCATTAAATATAATTCTCTCTTCTTCATTTTTTTCCTTCATATTTTTTTCTTTTCTTTGTTACTCTAACAGTCTGTGACAACAAAGTGCTGTTATCTCATATTTATATATGCACCAAATTTTATATATTTCTAAGATAATTCTAAGATAATTTTATGACTACTAAATCGATATGCATTAAGAATCTTAGAAAGGTAATTTTGTCTCTGAAAAAAGTTTTGCAAATGTTGTAATTCTTTTATAACAAGCAGTGGAGGTCAGGTAGCTATGAAAATTTATAATTTAATGTACAAGAGTAGATTATTATTATTTATATAATAACTACAAATATATATATCTAGATATTAAATACTCTAAATAAAATTCTGTTATTTTTTAAATTAAACTATATTATAAACCTTTTTCTAATACACACATTGATTCACTTTTTTCGTTCTCCATATTAGTTTAGCTTAACAAAAAAAATTTATGGTCAAATAATCTAAATATGTTTAAGAATTTATTTTAGAAATCTTTTAGTTACATCTATAAATTAACTATTACTGTCTCAATAACATGTGATATTTTAACACTAATAGAATTTATTTTCAAAATCTAGTATGTGTGTTTTTTTGAAACATGACTAATCTTCTTATTATCAACAAACCCTCTTATAGCTTGCATTTACTATTCATTTTTTTCCTCATCCTAAGTTATTTTTTTCATCATTTTTATAAGTTATCTCTGAGAACATTATTTTTAACTTTCCAATAGTTATTACTTTTTATATGTTATATATATATATATATATATATATATATAACATATATATAACATATATATATATATTAAATTATTTTAGATTTTTTCAGTTGGAAGAAAAATTTATTTTTATTTTCCATCTTTGATAACTTTTGATTTAAGATATATTTTAAGAAATTTTAATTATAATTTTTTTTTTAGCTATATATTTTAGGATAATTGATTTATTGCTCTTTTTTTTATACAGTCCACATATTTATGTTTTTCAAATACTTATACATATCACTATAAATGAAATATATAAAATTAAAAATAAGTGTTTAAATGAATTTAATCTTAAAGTTAATTGTTTTGGCATAATTACTTGTAGGGTCCACATTAATGTTGATGTGGACACCCTAGATGTAGAGAGAACTCTCTAATTATATATATGACTAGATTAATAACTCGTGTTGCGCTCGTGTGCAATATTTTAAAAATCGTTATATGTTATATATGTATGAATTAATTAAATTGTCAATATTTTTGGTTTTAGAATATAGCGCATTAGAGTTGTTAGTAATGTGATTTAGTTAAATAATGTATTGTGGAGAAAGATTGAACTTATAACTTGCTGCGGAATCTCTCACAATCTCTCATGAAACTTTGGATCTCTCGTGTGTTAATCTTAGAAAACGAATGAAGAAGTAATAGAAAGAGCAGACACACAGAGTTTAACGAGTTCACATTTCCAAACGGGAAACGCTACATCTCGCCGAGATTATACTCAGAAATCCACTAGAAAGCTTTGGTTTTGGTTACATAAACACTAGAGGCGAACTGGACACTCCCAGCCGAGATTATACTCGGAAATCCACTAGAAAGCATTTGTTTGTTGTTTCAACCTGAATTCATCTGTTCCAGCATTCATGTGCCACAAAATGAAACAACAACAAAACCTGCAATCTGATCCACTTTTCTTTTGGATTTCTTAGACTGCTTCAAGCTCCATGATGATTTATTTTGATCCTTAATCATCAACGTTCTGAGCTTCTTAGATTCACAAGAATCTAAAACCTTTCCACTGAGACTGATCTTGTAAACCAAACTTTCTCAAATCTCAAACTCAATAACTGAAACCTTCAAAGCGCATACCTTGATCTTGTTTCCAACTGAGTTCTGAATCTGTTTCTTCACCCATCTGCAGCCCTTTTCAAACCTGAACTTTGAAACCTTAACTGATAACCAAACAACAGCTGAGACACAAACTGATCTGACTTCTAAGGCGTCCCCTAGTCCTGAGATTCACATGTGTCACCAACTGTTATCCTTCAAACTGTTCTGAAACAACCACACTGCATGCAACTCAAACAAACATCTTTGACCAAAACACAACCTGACACCAGATCTGAGCCTTGACCATTCTTTTATTAAGATAGAATGCATCTCTTGCAGTCTACAGAGATTTCAATCCTTTTAATATGCAGAGGGAGACTGGCCAGAAACAACTTATGCAAAACATTACGTATCTTGTGACTGCAGCATAAACAGACCAAATGTCCACTTGATTTGAGTCTTTAGGTTGAAGATATGATTCAAACTTCAAGATCTTGAGTTTATGAAACAGAACTCATGCTTTCCTTGAGTTAGAATCCAACTTATACTTGCAGAAACTTCCACAACTCATCAACCTCAAACTGGTTTCTTCAAAACATAACATGAACATTTTTCTTGATGAATGTTCTCTCTTCAATCTCTGGATCTTTTCTTTCTTGTCTGTGTGTGCTTAGCATCTTCACTTGCAAGTCTTTTGAGCTAAACCTCACCTTGATGCAGAAAAAACCAAGTCTTTGGAGAAGACAACTTACAGATTTTTCCTTTGTTCATAAAACCCGAAAACATCCATGTTAAATGGATATTTCTCTATGAACCTTCCTTCCTCCATCTCAGACAACTTCAACCATTAATCGTCGTCTTCTTCTTCTTCCTTGTGCTTGATAAAGACGCTGACTTTCTTAACAAAGCTTGGAGCTTTCTTACAAAGCTTGCTCCTTTCTTTGTAAAGCTTGAGTCCTTCTTGATAAAGACTGGAAATTTCTCTTCCCAGTGTATGTAGACACCTCTACCATCAAGCATCTCTGCTTCCACACGTCCAGACTTCATGACCAGTGAGAAAGTTCAGAGCTTTCTTCCATCCTGACCTTCCAACCAGCGCTCTGATACCATTTTGTGGAGAAAGATTGAACTTATAACTTGTTTTATGCGGAATCTCTCACAATCTCTCATGAAACTTTGGATATCTCGTGTGTTAATCTTAGAAAACGAATGAAGAAGTAATAGAAAGAGCACACACACACAGTTTAACGAGTTCACGTTTCCAAACGGGAAACGCTACATCTCGCCGAGATTATACTCGGAAATCCACTAGAAAGCTTTGGTTTTGGTTACATAAACCCTAGAGGCGAACTGGACACTCCCAGCCACCTCACTCAAACCCTCATCTTGCTCTCTTAACCTACAAAGGATTCAGCTTGCCTCTTTTATATCAGTTTCAGAGCCTTCTCTCTATTCTTCTACTTCACGTGCTCTGTTCCCGTTCGTACAGAGGAAGACGACAAAGTCAACTTAGTTTGAAGCAGAAGTAAATTACTCTTCTGTCCTTCACAACTTAAGAAACGTGAGTTTCTCTTCTTCTCTCTGAGTTGAAACCTTTTACCTGAGTTAGAGTCTTTGGAAGTCTCTCTCTTCCCTTTAGAGTATCTCAAACACTTAGGCAGAATCCAACAAAACTCCACCTTGCCTTAGTGTTAACTCTCTTTCCTTTCCTTTCTAGCTTTCTTGATTTCCATCTCGGACCTGTGATCTTCATCTCGTTGTTGAAAACTTAGTAAAAGTTTCAGCTTGATGATAAGCTGCTTCACTCTTATCAACCTTGAACACCATCTCTGTAGTCATGGCAAACACAACCACGTTTCTGCTCCATCAAACTTTCAGCATCTCCTTTCTTCTCCAAGCTTTGTCTTAGCTTCTCAGTTTGATGCTTTAAATATGAATCAGATCATTCTTCAATAACCTCCAAGTTAAATCTCAATGCCTTGGACGATATGATGAACAACTTCAGAATGTGATTCATCACAATCTTCCCCAAGTCATCAACTCCACTGTCTCTTCATCAATGATTAACCAGAACTTAAAACACTCTTGTGTTTATCTTGCATTGAGCCTGTCTTGATCTCTTCATATCTTGGAACCAATCACACAGTCTTCTTCCATGGCCTCTATTTGGACACCATGAACCTGATTTACTGATTGAAAATAACCATTTATCCTTCTGCAAAACCAGATTCCCTTGTCGACTCTTGATTCTTCTCATGTGCACTGAGCTTGAAATCAAACTATCCTTGAATCATATGCAGAAAAATCTGAATCATATATGCTTCCATCTTGAAACAATCTTTGATTCATCCCTGTAACATAATCTTAGCTACAGCCATTTGTTTAATCACTCGAACCTTGAACCAACTTGTACCGCTGTTGAAACTAACAGAACACGCCTCATAACCCTCTTTTGTTATGAAGACTTTCGACACAAATCCCTTGTCCATTTCCCTGAGAAAACAAATGCTTGCCACCAGCCTGGAAAAATCACTGCTAGTAACCTTTAACCTTGTCTCTTATCCACAAAACTTGTGATGCTTCCGAGACAAACCCTTACAGCTCTCTTCACATCAAATCTTGAGCTCAAGATGTGCTTCTTTAGCTGTAGAATATCCCTGCAACACGTTCTCAAGTGTACAGGCTTTACCAAAAAATTTGGTACTTGCATCATTTATAATCTGAGACTGAGCACCACTTCTCTTTTTCTCTTATCAGCTCTTCTTTAGCATGCTACCCCTGATAAATCCTCACTTGTCATCTCTTCAAGTGATTTAATCTTTGAGAGATCCTCCAAGTCTTCTTATGATGCACTAGACACAATCATAATTCTCTTGATTGCTCTCTTTCAAATGCAGTTTGAAACCTCTGCAATTTCTGTCCTTTTCTTTGACTTGTCTTTAAGTTACTTGTAACTGAACTTGCTTAACATGCTGGAACCCCAATAAGTCCAACTTTCTTTGACGAAACATGCCCTGAGACTTGGCTGAATTCCCTGCACTTGTCTCTCTTGCAGCTTCTTTCTTTTCAAATTATCAGAACTTGCAACCTGCAATTATCTGAACCTGAAACCTGCAATTTTCAGAACCTGCAACTCATCTTTGAATGTCTAAAAAAAAACCAGCACCAAGCTTCTTTCCAAAAACTGAGAACCTTTCTTTTATAACTTTCTCATATTGAAAACTGATTTAGCTTTGGATATGTAGACATTCTCTTGTTCTTGACTTTACATTCTTCTCTAACACTGAGATACTCTTAATCTTTTCACCAGTGACCTTATCTTCTGTAACTCTGCCCGAGTAAGCTAAGAACCACCCTCTCAGACCATAAACAGCCTGAAAATACTCTGAGAAAAACCTTTGAAGTAATCAATGCTCCACCTGAAGCCAAAAAACACCCAATGGTGTGAACTACAACACTTGTAGATACACGACTCCACCTGAAACAAGACCCTTCCAACTTCAACTTTACTTCCTGCATTACTCACTGAGTTTTCATACACTTCACAGTCACTTTGATTTTCACACACACAGGCTCGGTGTATCTCTGTATCTAACTTGTTCATCATGGCTTCTTGATTGAGGAAACAATAAATCAAACCTTAGATTTATGTTTTCAAAATTCTGCAGCCAATCCAAATTCTTTTGTGTATTAGAAGAACCTCCAAGAACTCTTTGCTTCTTTCAACCTCCCAGTTTGGTTGTGATCCACCTGACTAATCATGTTTTGATTGTTTCAGTCATACTGATCTTTGATAAGCTGAGACTTGTTATAGAATTAGCTAGCTTGACTCCTTTACTAATCATCCTGACTTGGATCCATCAGTCTTTAAGATTTCTGCAATTTTCTTGTTCTTTATATCCTTCTTCTTTGGTGGGAAAAATCAACTTGCTCGTTGAAATTTCTGAAACTTCCATTAACAAGAAACTGAACAATGTCAAGAGACTTGTCAATTGCAGATCTTGATGTTTGAGTCTCCCCATTTCTTTGCTGCTCCATAACCAGCTTATCCATCTCTCTCCTTGATTCAAGTCCTTCGAATCATAAGAGCTTGAAACCATCTCCTTTAACTTGGTTTCTTGTCACTGATTTCAATATCAGTTTTATTTAATCCTCCATCATCAATGCAGTCAAGCTTAAACACGAATTCTGTGTCACAACAGCTCTAGCTTGAGCATACTTTCAGCTACCCTCAAAACCTTTAAAAAGACTTCATGCTACTCTCACTTCATGAGCCATCTTGATTTTGCAAAACTGTTCAATTTGTTATGATATAAATTACTTTGTTTTTGCTAATTTCTTCTTGACTTGATGATCTTTTATGCTCTCCCCTAATGAACCTTTGGCTTGTTCATTTTTTGAGAAAGCATTTGTTTGTTGTTTCAACCTGAATTCATCTGTTCCAGCATTCATGTGCCACAAAATGAAACAACAACAAAACCTGCAATCTGATCCACTTTTCTTTTGGATTTCTTAGACTGCTTCAAGCTCCATGATGATTTATTTTGATCCTTAATCATCAACGTTCTGAGCTTCTTAGATTCACAAGAATCTAAAACCTTTCCACTGAGACTGATCTTGTAAACCAAACTTTCTCAAATCTCAAACTCAATAACTGAAACCTTCAAAGCGCATACCTTGATCTTGTTTCCAACTGAGTTCTGAATCTGTTTCTTCACCCATCTGCAGCCCTTTTCAAACCTGAACTTTGAAACCTTAACTGATAACCAAACAACAGCTGAGACACAAACTGATCTGACTTCTAAGGCGTCCCCTAGTCCTGAGATTCACATGTGTCACCAACTGTTATCCTTCAAACTGTTCTGAAACAACCACACTGCATGCAACTCAAACAAACATCTTTGACCAAAACACAACCTGACACCAGATCTGAGCCTTGACCATTCTTTTGTTAAGATAGAATGCATCTCTTGCAGTCTACAGAGATTTCAATCCTTTTAATATGCAGAGGGAGACTGGCCAGAAACAACTTATGCAAAACATTACGTATCTTGTGACTGCAGCATAAACAGACCAAATGTCCACTTGATTTGAGTCTTTAGGTTGAAGATATGATTCAAACTTCAAGATCTTGAGTTTATGAAACAGAACTCATGCTTTCCTTGAGTTAGAATCCAACTTATACTTGCAGAAACTTCCACAACTCATCAACCTCAAACTGGTTTCTTCAAAACATAACATGAACATTTTTCTTGATGAATGTTCTCTCTTCAATCTCTGGATCTTTTCTTTCTTGTCTGTGTGTGCTTAGCATCTTCACTTGCAAGTCTTTTGAGCTAAACCTCACCTTGATGCAGAAAAAACCAAGTCTTTGGAGAAGACAACTTACAGATTTTTCCTTTGTTCATAAAACCCGAAAACATCCATGTTAAATGGATATTTCTCTATGAACCTTCCTTCCTCCATCTCAGACAACTTCAACCATTAATCGTCGTCTTCTTCTTCTTCCTTGTGCTTGATAAAGACGCTGACTTTCTTAACAAAGCTTGGAGCTTTCTTACAAAGCTTGCTCCTTTCTTTGTAAAGCTTGAGTCCTTCTTGATAAAGACTGGAAATTTCTCTTCCCAGTGTATGTAGACACCTCTACCATCAAGCATCTCTGCTTCCACACGTCCAGACTTCATGACCAGTGAGAAAGTTCAGAGCTTTCTTCCATCCTGACCTTCCAACCAGCGCTCTGATACCATTTTGTGGAGAAAGATTGAACTTATAACTTGTTTTATGCGGAATCTCTCACAATCTCTCATGAAACTTTGGATATCTCGTGTGTTAATCTTAGAAAACGAATGAAGAAGTAATAGAAAGAGCACACACACACAGTTTAACGAGTTCACGTTTCCAAACGGGAAACGCTACATCTCGCCGAGATTATACTCGGAAATCCACTAGAAAGCTTTGGTTTTGGTTACATAAACCCTAGAGGCGAACTGGACACTCCCAGCCACCTCACTCAAACCCTCATCTTGCTCTCTTAACCTACAAAGGATTCAGCTTGCCTCTTTTATATCAGTTTCAGAGCCTTCTCTCTATTCTTCTACTTCACGTGCTCTGTTCCCGTTCGTACAGAGGAAGACGACAAAGTCAACTTAGTTTGAAGCAGAAGTAAATTACTCTTCTGTCCTTCACAACTTAAGAAACGTGAGTTTCTCTTCTTCTCTCTGAGTTGAAACCTTTTACCTGAGTTAGAGTCTTTGGAAGTCTCTCTCTTCCCTTTAGAGTATCTCAAACACTTAGGCAGAATCCAAACACTTATGTTTATTGTATATATTGAATATTATGTAGGTGTTTTTAGTTTTAATTAGTTGTATTAGGAACGTAAATAATCTAAACGTTAAAAGAATGCAAAATGTGTTAAAATAATTATAATTATAATATTGTAATTATTACATATATATATATAGAGAACTAATTAAGGTTATGATACTATATGGGAGTTTTTGTAAAAATAACATTAAATGTGTTTACATCTAAAGGTTTAGTAGTAAGTGAAATATGTTTATTGTTGGATATATTAAATTTAGACGATTATATTTGAAACACCCCGACCCATTTTTTTTTACTATTCCCATAAATAATAAAATCCCAGCGGCGTAAAACAATTAATTCAACGCAACCAAATCCAGCTTCCACAATAAAATAGTAACCAATAAAACGCATAGCAACTCTAGCAACCTAACGGTTCCAGCAAATCATAAATAATAACTATTCAAATAAATAATGAAACAATTTTCCCCGTATGTCATCTCATCCCGCAGCCGCAGTTCCACGAGCTCCAGCTAAAACCCCTTTTTTTTTCTTTTACCTGCGCCATTACGATTAGACGCAGTCAGTATTTAATAAATACAGAGGAGGCGATCAACCCGTCTACTAGGTCAATTACAGAGTGACGACTACAAAAAAAGCTTCTCGGCATAATTTTATGCTCGGAGAAAAAATACAACAATCAGCAAAAATAACCCAGAAATATCAGCAATAATTATTATAAATTAATAATTATTTTCAGCAATTTTTAACACTCATTTATACTCCAAAATATAATTAATTAAACTCAGCAAATAAATAATTAATTAGAAATATTTCTTTACCGGAAATTTAAATAAAAATTCAGCAAATCAACGATTTAATTACTACAATAATTTTGGCAATTTTCCATAATTCCATAACATCTTACACACCAAAATTCTAAGAAAATTCACAACTAGAGCAAAATAAATCCTAACACAAAAATTAAGCCAAGAACTCCCATAAGTCCAGTCCGACCACGGTACTGCTCTCACCTTAGCCACATGCAGAAACTTTTGCGACAAAATTCTACAAAATTTTGGAGCTCCCCGGGACGAATACACCCTATATTTCCCGAATGCAAGACCTAAAATAATAAAATATTGGAACTTAGCACTCAAGCAACAAACAACACAAAAGTCATCTTCGTTCTACGACTCTGCAACACACCACCGCCGACGACAACGCCACACCACCTCTGGCCATGAAGAAGAGGATCGACAAAACTACAACTTAACAAACGACATAAGTCGTCTTCTACGCCTTAACATCTGTAACTACACGCACACCACCTACGACTTCGATCAACATCAAAACCTCAGGTTCGACACACACACCCTCCTCGCCAAACTTCATCACACTTCCCAACTCCAACTTCACGCCACCAACGACTCAACGTTCATCACCATCTCCGACATAATCAGCAATAAGAACCGATCAACAAGAACAACTACAAGGAGAGATCCTTACCGTGAAGAAATGAGATGGAGGGGGAGACTTGAAGCTTCCCACTCACGGCAATCCAGCGACCAACTCCCAACTCTCCTCTTCTCTCCTCTCTTCTTGTCTTTTCTTTAAGGTGAACGACAGCTCTCTCTCACTCTCGTTGACGGGGACGACGTGAATAATGAAGGGGAAGGATGCAGCTCGTTTTTTACAACCAGAGATTATGTTTTCTTTTAAACTCCTTCAAAATTGCCACTAATTCCCCAAATTTTGTGATCTTAGCAAGGCAACCTCATAACTTTTGATTGAATCAATTAAATCCAGCATAACTTTATGATCGAACAAAAATAATCCCAAACTTTTCGATTCTCCATTTTAACACCCCAGATTTTTATTTTATTAAATAAAATCTGCAAAATTAATCAGCTCCTTAATCCGAAAATAAATTCAACTTCCCATTTCCGGGACACGGATGTTACAATACTGAAATGAGGTAAATAAAATTGTAGATAAGATAATTATTTTTAGAATAATTAAATCAAACAATTATTAAAAGATGAAAATAAATAATTTTAGACTTTTAGGAAATAAATCTCTAAAGATATCTATACTTATACAACAAAATTTAATTTGGTAAGGGATTTAGTTTTGTTGTTTTTTTTTTAATTTCAGTAATATTGACTCTCTTTTTTTTTCGGCTGAATAATAAATACTTTTAATAAGGGCCAAGCCCAAAGAACACAAATGAAACAAAACGCATGACAGCAAGCTACACATAGTAGATCAAATAAAACAAAAATTGAGAAACCAAAAATTAAAAACGAAAAGAAGGCCCAGTAGCCCAACATAAATGTGAAGATCTCCGATAAGATGATTGCTAAAGCTAGGGATAGTAGATCAGACCCATTGTTGTTTCTTATACTGACAAAAGAAAAAAAAAGGAAAACAAACTTTACTCTTTCATTTCGATTGTTGTTTCTAAATCACATAAATCCTCTCCATTTCTTCTTTTTCGCTTAGGTTTCTTTTGATTGATTGAGCAATTCAACTTTTACATCAACAATTGGGAAATCCTAGAGATTACTATTATAGGGGTTTCTGATTTGCGACTGTCGCTTGAAGAAGATGGAGTCTTAAAATTCATATCTCTTCTCTCAAATCTCTTGTCTAAAACCTAGTGAGGAATTGGAAGTATTTATGAAGAAACAAACAGATAGAGGAAGAAGATTCATCATCGAGGCTTCAAGATCTAATCGATTTGTCTACAAAATCGATTTCTGAAGGTACTCGATCTCGTTTTTAATTTTATGTTTTTTTCAATCAAGGGTTTCGATTGATAATATAGATCTTTCAAGCCAAAATCGATTATCTATTGTAGCATTTCAGATTTGGGTACAAAATTATGTTGCATGTTTATTGATGGGTTTTGATTTCAAATTAAGAGTTCTATTTATAGATTCAAATTAATTGTTCAAAATTTCTATCTGTAATCTGTATCTGTAACCTCCGTTGTTTTATTGTTTAATTTTTTGGTTTAGGCCCTGTTCGTTTTTGCATCTGCATCTAGCATCTGCATCCAGCATCTGGATTCAGTATCTGGATGCTGCATCAGATGATGTTCGTTTATGTATCTCGTTTTTGCATCTAAATGTTGCATCTGGATGCAAGTTTGTTCGTTTTTGAGTTTGTAATAGCATCGAGATGCAACTAATTAAAAATGACTAAAAAGGACATATTTTTATATTCATATATATTAAATGATTTAAATTAATTATGCAATTTAAGAATTACAAAATTATTGTTTTCAAAAAATAATTTTTTTATTACGTTTTCTAAAAAACAAAAAAATGTGTTTCCGCGTTTTTGGCGGGAAAACGTATTTCAGTATTTTTGGCGAAAAAGGTGTTTCCGCGTTTTTTGGCGGGAAAAACGTGTTTCCGCGTGTTTGGCGGAAAAATATATTTCCGTGTTTTTGCGGAAAAACGTGTTTTCGCGTTTTTGGCGGAAAAACGATATTTCACGTTTTTGGCGGGAAAATATGTTTCCGCGTTTTTGGCGAGAAAACGGTATTTCGCATTTTTTGCGGGAAATAGGTATTTCGCGTGTTTGGCGGAAAAACGTGTTTTCACGTGTTTGGCAGAAAAACAGTATTTCGCTTTTTTCACGGGAAAACGTGTTTTCGCGTGTTAGGAAAACGTGTTTTCGCGTTTTTGGCGGAAAAACGGTATTTGGCATTTTTGGCGGGAAAACTGTATTTCGCGTTTTTGGCAGAAAAATATGTTACCGCGTTTTTGGCGGGAAAACGGTATTTCGTGTTTTTGACGGAAAAAACAATATTTCACGTTTTTTGGCGGGAAAATGGTATTTCGCGTTTTTTTGTGGGAAAACGGTATTTCGCGTTTTTGGTGGGAAAACGATATTTCGCGTTTTTTTTGTGGGAAAACGATATTTCCCGTTTTTGGTGGGAAAACGCGATTTTGGCGAAAAAATATGTTTTTACGTTTTTGGCGGAAAATGTACTTCCGTGTTTTTTGCGGGAAAAAGGTATTTCGCGTTTTTGGCAGGACAACGTGTTTTCGCGTTTTTGGCGAAAAAATGTGTTTTTACATTTTTGGCGGAAAAACGTGTTTCCGCGTTTTTGGCGGAAAAACGTATTTATGCGTTTTTGGCGGAAAAACGTGTTTCCGCGTTTTTTGCGGAAACGTGTTTCTGTATCAATATGAATGATGAAATATTTTTTAATAAAATGGTTTTGTTAGAATTCAATGGCATTTTAGAATTTTGGATTTTGAGATGCAGATGCAGCATCTGGAAGCTCATTTGTTTAGCATCTCATTTCAGCATCTGGATGCAAAACTAAAAGTAACAAAACGAACATCTTTCATCTGTATCCAGATGCAAAAACGAACAGACCCTTAATGTTGTTTTATTTTTGGTATTATAATTCTCATGTTGTATATAGCATGACTACTAAATTCTTGTTGTGTATATAGCATGAAGGTTAATATCAATGTAGTGAGTATAATTTTCAATCTGTTTATAGTTCATGTTTTTTTTTTGTGTTACCTATAGCATCAGAATTTTTGTCTCCGTGAGCTCTCTCTGCTTTGACTGCAAAGCTTGTCAACTATTATGCAGAAAATCAAAGAAATCGAAGATAGGTAATCTTTCAATCCTATGCTTCTTCTCTTGTGCTCTTCAATTTTGGATGCATATAACTGTAAAGCATATAAGATTTGGCTGTGATTCAGAAGACCAGACTTTAGATTCAATCATTCATTTGTTTCACATTGATTTTAGTTTAACTGCTTCAAGGTTATTATAGTTTTGTGATTACTGAAATTCGTTTTGCTTTATGGTTTATATCTGAGGTTTACTATCAGAAGTTTAGGATATGATTTACATAAATTCGATCTGATGTCTAACTATGTATTTCCTCTAAATATCATTATGTCTCTAATTACATTTTTTCAACAGTTTAATATTTGGAGTAAAAAGAGATAAGAGCCTATGTGAATTGGAGCATGTGAAGACTGTAATCGACCCTAACCAAATATAGCAAAGTAAGGACTTCGTTAGATTCCTAAACATACTAAAGTTTTTATAATTGTATGATCCAATCATCTTTTGTGTTCATATTTCAAAAAGGTTCCTTGAAAGTATTGGTTTATGTGAGGTGAAAATCAGTATGTGATATTTACATGTGTTCTTTGTTTCTAATTAGCTTCACAATGAAAATATACATAAGATTTATCTTTTTTTCTTATAATTAACTTGTTAGGGTTTCAAAATCGTTTAATTTCTTTGACTCAATTTGAGTCAAAGATTTATATTTTCGTCAGTAGAATAATCAAAGAATATATCTTATTAACAATCTTTTTTGGTTATAGGAAGATACAAAAAGCATTATTGATCATAGATTTCCAAGACAATCCTTCTAAGAAATTTACAGAATCTCTCGAGGTAAAATCTCTAAATTTGTCTTCTCGATTTCACAATACTTTCTTTGGCTTGTATGTTTCAAAACCTAGAAGATTAAACATATGCATTATTGTTGTGTTCTTCCCAAATCTCTAATTTGGGAAAAGTTTTCAATTACTTAGTCTTAGTCCAATCAATCAAACATTTTATGTCTGTTTCTTCCAATCATATTCATAGGGTTTAAAAAGTTGATATAATCATGTATAAGCTTTCTTAATTGTAGCTTGCATTTTATAATGGTACCTTGCATTTTATATTGCTACAAGTAAATAAGTCATGAGAAATATTACCTGCTCGATTATAAACAGAGCAGTTAACATATTTTGAAAAATATTAGAGTGTTTAGAAACTTACATATTCATCATCACAAATGACCAGGTTTGACATCTTTGAGGTATGTTTCACCAAATCTCGTAGCCATTGCCTAATGTCTTTATTTTCTAAGAGATTGTGTTTGCTATGGAATAAAAAGGTTAGAGACGATGAATGCACTTATTTATAAAGTTGGTCGATTAGTATCGGTTTGTTTAGGAAAAATCTTATGAAAATCTTTTGAAAATTGTATTTAGATGAATTTTCGAGAAAAATCTATGAAATTGTTGTATTGAATATTTGATCGGTTAGATTTTGTTAAAGTTTTGTGTCGAGATTTAAGGATTTGGAAATTGTATTAGATGTTAAGAATATTTAGAAGGTTGTTATTTGTTAGAATTGGAAATTTTGTACGATTCGGAGTAATCAATATTATTCGAATGTGATATCTTTGTTATATAGGCGCCGACAATATTGGTAAAAATTGGACTCCAATATGTTTAAATCATTTTTGTGGGCCGAATTATTAATTCGACTGATATCTTTTGAACCATTTATATGGGCCGCACTAATTGGACTATTTTTTTTTTTAACTATTTTTCAGGGTGGCCGGGTCAAAATGTTTTCAAACGGGTCGAAATTTCACTAGAAAAAGGATCTGCATCCTATTCAACCGGATCGGAACTCACCTTCGACTCGGGTCGGCTCGGGTCCGCGTGGAAAATGTCGTTAACGCCCATAATTTTTTGTTTTTGTTTTTTTTTTCACAACTGCAACTCAATGGCATATTTCGTAATTATGTAGAAATGGCTTATATGCCTCGTCATTTTTTCTGTCCCTCCTCAATTAATAGTATAGATTTTGTTAAAAAATACTAAATTAAAAACAATTTAATTGCTATGTTGGCTCAGGCCCCGTTCATTATTTTAATGGGCCATGTGCATTTGCACTGTTAACACCCCATAAAATATTGGAAAAAGTCACATTTTTTTTTTTGATAATAATGTAAATATATTTATCAATAGAACTTGTTTTTACAAACAGTTTTCGGCGAAGCTATTAGTTACATTAGACCCAAAAATAAATAAAAAGCCTAGATGGAACATAGAAATAGGTTCTTGGATGATGAGATGATCACTTATGAGTAAACCATTCCTGGAGCAGATTTTTGAATCTTGGACGATCCTTTCTGGCAAGGAATGTGACTCTAATGCATCTGCCAATTTGTTTGAAGACAATCGACGGAGGTGAAGAGACTGAGTTGTGTAATCTGTTGTTGCGTTCTTTCCATAGCATATAGATCGACGTTTGAATGGCGACCCTTTTTAGAGTTAGGGAAACATTAGGAGAGTTCTGAAACGACCGCACTCGAAATTTTTTTTTTTTAAATAATTAATATTCCCATAAATATTAATTACCACCCCAAACAAATATTATTTAACTACTCATGAATAATATTTACTCACTCCAACAATAAAATACACTTTTAAACAACAGAAAGGATATTAAATCCATTGATCTTTCCAGAATACGACGACTTGAGTTGAGAGTCGAAGTTGGTCTGTATAGCCACCTCGGCTTTCATAGACAATTTCTGTTGTCTAAAACGGTTCTCGATAAACGAGAAACCGGACTCGAGATCGATAGATCATTTATCCATAAATACCAAACAACACAAATCCTTTTATAGCGGAAGACTCTTAAACAAACAACCGAGTTCCTAGATCATCCCCTCTGCTTCGCCATAATTCCACGGTCACACTCTTTCTTTTTCTGCATTAAAAAAAAGAGATGCATAAGTATTTCAACAAATACTTAGTGAGGCAATCCTCCCGTCTACAAGCTATACACACAAACGATTAACATTATTCAACGTATTAAACACGAAAATACCGCAAATAAATCAACCATCTCAAGAAACACTCGATCTAGATCCACCAGAGATCATACGGCCTACGATCATGTAAACACATCAAATAACTCAATCGCTTAAATAAGCTTACGGTCCTGCACTCACCTTAACCAAATGCAGAAACTTTTATGACAAAATTCTGCAAAATTGGAAAATAACAGAAACAATCAGCCTTAAAGATTGAGTCACGAATTCACATCTAACCGTTGAAATCTCAATCCCACCGTTGAAACTCAACCCCTAAATGTCCTGAAGCTAACCTCAAAGTTTCGTGATGATCCGACCACAGACGAACACGCGATTGTTCTCTGAATCCACGTTGGTCCGGTTCGCGTCTGAAACAGAGCGCCTCACGGAAACGTGAATAACTTTCAGAATATTAACTCAAATCCAATTCCGCAAATTGGTACATCTAGATATAAGACTTAACTACAACTCCATAAATTTTCGTTACCTTTGGAAACGATTTGCTAGGTCGAACCTCTTTTTCCTTCTCACTCACGGAACAACCACCAACACCCCCACTCTCCTCTTCTCTCTCACTCTTACTCTGAAGTGAAGTGTCGGCAACTGAAGGAGGAAGGAAGCTGACTTAAGTGGAGAAGGTGGAGGCACTAGGCTGCTTTGTAGGGGGGAAAAGTGATGGAGACATCTAAGGTAGAGAAGAAAAGTGGAAAAATGGTGGGAATGGTTGGTGATGATCTGATTAAATCAGATTAGAAACATTTAAGATTTGGTCCCTGAACTCTCAAAAGTTCACAAACGGACCCCAAACTTCCCAATCGATCCCGCACACCCCTACGGAAAAAATGCGGCGTAATTTCCCAATTACTCCAAAAATTCCCGGAAATATTTTCCAGAGATTCTCCGCATAAATCCCGGATATAATTCCGAAATCTCCATTTTTCGTAACACGGGCGTTACAATTCTCCCCCACTAACATAGATTCGTCCTCGAATCTAATGCCACAGTCCATCCGCAATGAACTCAACCACACATCCCATAACACAGTGGTCACACTTGACCCGCTGGCTACACAACCAGTCCCGAGATCAAACACTACTGACCTCTGAGGTTTACATTCAATCACCTGCTTAAGACTCTGGTCATAAGTCATTGCTCACAACTCAAACTCATACCTCTACACTCTAAGACACCAAGTCCTACGAGTTCTAGGTATCAATACTCCTCCGCTCTCAGGCCACAAGGTCCTTATGAGCTCTCGGTATCAAATTCATGCCACTCCACTCTGGGCACGATAACCTTACGAGTTCTCGGTAATCACATACCACTCCACTCTGGGCTATACACCTTACGAGTTCTCGGCATAATACTCATACCACTCCACTCTAGAAGGTATAACTTTACGGGTTCTCGGTATCACACAACACTCCACCCTGGGCTCTATTCCTTACGAGTTCTAGGTATCACACTCATACCACTCAACTCTGGGTAGTATAACCTTCCGAGTCCTTGGTAATCACATACCACTCCACTCTGGGCTATATACCTTGCGAGTTCTGGGTATCACACTTATACCCCTCAACTCTGGGAACTATAACCTTACGGGTTCTCGTTATCTCGTACCACGCCACCCTAAGCTATATACCCTTCGAGTTCTGGATATCAGAGGAAGTATCCATCCTCCCTAGAGTTGTACAGGACCAAACCGTCCTTTGAGCAACCATGACCCACCATACGTCTATAAGCACTCCCGACTGAAACTACCTCTCGTGATCCGCATACGACCTTACAAGGTAATACCGGCATCACACACATTCCAACCCGGAATATCATCTTTTCCATAACCACTACCTAGGTTATTCCTCAACATACCCCGTCACTCAGGGTACCCACATAATCTTTTCCGATTATAACTCCAAGTTCTTAAATCCACATAAAAACTCTTTTCAGAACCTCATGTTCAGTTAAAAACTCATGGCAACACTGGCCATCATCAATAAGAACTACACATCTTATTAAACTCATCATGCATTATCGTTTACAACACCAAAACGAATACATAATGCTCAACAATAACATCTCGAAACTGGAAACCATCGATGAAAGCTCAAGCCTTTGATTGCTTCTCGAACCACTTCTTGAACTTTGCTTTCATCCTCGCCCCTGGTTCCCACGTCTAGAAATGTTACCAGTGATCGGGTTAGAACTCGGCTCTCCCGACTGCACCATGGTATAAACCCCTGGTGCCACTGCAGCTCGCCTATCAGACGGTGCCGCCGCTACCACCCCCTGCTGCAACCTGGGACATTTCGGCTTGATATGCCCTGGCTCATGACAGTGGTAACACACCCGAGGATCCCCGATCGCCTTACCTTTCTGAGGGCAACTCGCAACCCTGTGGTCCTTGCTTCCGCATCCAAAGCATTCCTGACCACCTTGGTTACTCTTGGAAGAACCCACCCACTTCCGCTTCTGCCCATGCACCGGCTTACCGCCATTGCTAGGACCGGACTGATGTGGAGGCTCTCTTGCCCGAAGAATTGGGCTGACTGCCACAACCACATCTCTTAGGCCCTCCTCAATCAACGCGGCCTTCTCTATCAGTTCTACAACCGTGTTAAACGATCCTATTAGACACTGGTTCCTCAACTCGGCCCGAAGACCTATCAGAAACCGCCTCACTTGGGCCTGCTCATCATCCAGGATATGACCCCCATACACTCTGAGACGATTAAACTCCGCCTCATACTCCCGAACCGACCGGTTCCCTTGAGTTAACCCTAGAAACCGACTCTCCATCCGGTCCAATGCCTCTTGGGCGAAATACTTGGAGTTAAACTCCACTATAAAATCCTCCCAAGACATCTCTGCTTGGACCCTCCGGGCCGCAACACCTCTCCACCAGAGATGTGCGTCACCCTCCAGATAGTGGACTGCGAGATCCACCTGATATCCCTCTGGACACCTAATCGAACGGAAATTCCGTTCCATCCTCATCCTCCACTCATCTGCCTCTTCAGGCTTGGCACCACCCTGAAAGAATCGCGTGCCAATCCTCTGCAGCTGCTCCATCATTTTGAGGTATGATGGGCACTCTTCCGTAACCGCAACCCTCGGCTGCACCTCAGCTACCGGTGGTACAACTGGAGCCTGCACTGGTACCCTCTCCGGTAACCGCTCCAACAGCAAGGCCAAGAAATTCGCAATACGATCCTATTGGGCCGGAGCTACACCTGCTGCCACACCCGCATCACCTGCTAGAACTCCAGCAACACCGGCACCAACACCGGCCACACCCTCCCTCCCAACCCGATCCTCATGCGAGTTCCCGACCTGCTCAAATGTGACACTCTGTGTCACACTCTCCTCGACCACCGGAGCCCTCGCGTTCCTCTGACCGCGACCCCTACCTCTAACGGTACCACGACCACGACCTCTACCTCTTTTAGCCATCATAGCCAAACAGTGGATTCCTCGATCAAACCTTGCAACCACAGAAGTCGGCTCAACAACAGACTCGAACTTCCACGGTTTAGATTAACCGTTAAAAGATTAAATCCATGTTTAATAACCCAACATTAAACCATGGTTAATCTCCTAACCCAACCACTTCCATGGTCCCGATTTAGTTTATTATCAGTAATTCCTCGACTAAATTATTTTAATCCGTTCACTGATTAAACCGACCCCAACCGGACACCACAGCAAAAACCACATATAATGTGATTAAAACTTCGGCCCCAAAAGACAAATTCCACCGAGCCAAATAACTAATCACAACAAACAACAGAAACGAAACAACTTACCGTGGAATCTCTTTAAAGGCTCGAAGAGGATGATCTAGAACTCCATACCCAAACAATTGACTAACTCACATAATCAATTCAATCAATTTACACATGCTACACACAGCACCAAAAATTAAATCAAATCCAATTTAATTTTTCTAACCCATCCTAGAGCCGTAATTGCTCTGACAAATAATATTCAACTACTCATGAATAATATTTACTCACTCCAACAATAAAATACACTTTTAAACAACAGAAAGGATATTAAATCCATTGATCTTTCCAGAATACGACGACTTGAGTTGAGAGTCGAAGTTGGTCTGTATAGCCACCTCGGCTTTCATAGACAATTTCTGTTGTCTAAAACGGTTCTCGATAAACGAGAAACCGGACTCGAGATCGATAGATCATTTATCCATAAATACCAAACAACACAAATCCTTTTATAGCGGAAGACTCTTAAACAAACAACCGAGTTCCTAGATCATCCCCTCTTCTTCGCCATAATTCCACGGTCACACTCTTTCTTTTTCTGCATTAAACAAAAGAGATGCATAAGTATTTCAACAAATACTTAGTGAGGCAATCCTCCCGTCTACAAGCTATACACACAAACGATTAACATTATTCAACGTATTAAACACGAAAATACCGCAAATAAATCAACCATCTCAAGAAACACTCGATCTAGATCCACCAGAGATCATACGGCCTACAATCATGCAAACACATCAAATAACTCAATCGCTTAAATAAGCTTACGGTCCTGCACTCACCTTAACCAAATGCAGAAACTTTTATGACAAAATTCTGCAAAATTGGAAAATAACAGAAACAATCAGCCTTAAAGATTGAGTCACGAATTCACATCTAACCGTTGAAATCTCAATCCCACCGTTGAAACTCAACCCCTAAATGTCCTGAAGCTAACCTCAAAGTTTCGTGATGATCCGACCACAGACGAACACGCGATTGTTCTCTGAATCCACGTTGGTCCGGTTCGCGTCTGAAACAGAGCGCCTCACGGAAACGTGAATCACTTTCAGAATATTAACTCAAATCCAATTCCGCAAATTGGTACTTCTAGATATAAGACTTAACTACAACTCCACAAATTTTCGTTACCTTTGGAAACGATTTGCTAGGTCGAACCTCTTTTTCCTTCTCACTCACGGAACAACCACCAACACCCCCACTCTCCTCTTCTCTCTCACTCTTACTCTGAAGTGAAGTGTCGGCAACTGAAGGAGGAAGGAAGCTGACTTAAGTGGAGAAGGTGGAGGCACTAGGCTGCTTTGTAGGGGGGAAAAGTGATGGAGACATCTAAGGTAGAGAAGAAAAGTGGAAAAATGGTGGGAATGGTTGGTGATGATCTGATTAAATCAGATTAGAAACATTTAAGATTTGGTCCCTGAACTCTCAAAAGTTCACAAACGGACCCCAAACTTCCCAATCGATCCCGCACACCCCTACGGAAAAAATGCTGCGTAATTTCCCAATTACTCCAAAAATTCCCGGAAATATTTTCCAGAGATTCTCCGCATAAATCCCGGATATAATTCCGAAATCTCCATTTTTCGTAACACGGGCGTTACAATTCTCCCCCACTAACATAGATTCGTCCTCGAATCTAATGCCACAGTCCATCCGCAATGAACTCAACCACACATCCCATAACACAGTGGTCACACTTGACCCGCTGGCTACACAACCAGTCCCGAGATCAAACACTACTGACCTCTGAGGTTTACATTCAGTCACCTGCTTAAGACTCTGGTCATAGGTCATTGCTCACAACTCAAACTCATACCTCTACACTCTAAGACACCAAGTCCTACGAGTTCTAGGTATCAATACTCCTCCGCTCTCAGGCCACAAGGTCCTTATGAGCTCTCGGTATCAAATTCATGCCACTCCACTCTGGGCACGATAACCTTACGAGTTCTCGGTAATCACATACCACTCCACTCTGGGCTATACACCTTACGAGTTCTCGGCATAATACTCATACCACTCCACTCTAGAAGGTATAACTTTACGGGTTCTCGGTATCACACAACACTCCACCCTGGGCTCTATTCCTTACGAGTTCTAGGTATCACACTCATACCACTCAACTCTGGGTAGTATAACCTTCCGAGTCCTTGGTAATCACATACCACTCCACTCTGGGCTATATACCTTGCGAGTTCTGGGTATCACACTTATACCCCTCAACTCTGGGAACTATAACCTTACGGGTTCTCGTTATCTCGTACCACGCCACCCTAAGCTATATACCCTTCGAGTTCTGGATATCAGAGGAAGTATCCATCCTCCCTAGAGTTGTACAGGACCAAACCGTCCTTTGAGCAACCATGACCCACCATACGTCTATAAGCACTCCCGACTGAAACTACCTCTCGTGATCCGCATACGACCTTACAAGGTAATACCGGCATCACACACATTCCAACCCGGAATATCATCTTTTCCATAACCACTACCTAGGTTATTCCTCAACATACCCCGTCACTCAGGGTACCCACATAATCTTTTCCGATTATAACTCCAAGTTCTTAAATCCACATAAAAACTCTTTTCAGAACCTCATGTTCAGTTAAAAACTCATGGCAACACTGGCCATCATCAATAAGAACTACACATCTTATTAAACTCATCATGCATTATCGTTTACAACACCAAAACGAATACATAATGCTCAACAATAACATCTCGAAACTGGAAACCATCGATGAAAGCTCAAGCCTTTGATTGCTTCTCGAACCACTTCTTGAACTTTGCTTTCATCCTCGCCCCTGGTTCCCACGTCTAGAAATGTTACCAGTGATCGGGTTAGAACTCGGCTCTCCCGACTGCACCATGGTATAAACCCTTGGTGCCACTGCAGCTCGCCTATCAGACGGTGCCGCCGCTACCACCCCCTGCTGCAACCTGGGACATTTCGGCTTGATATGCCCTGGCTCATGACAGTGGTAACACACCCGAGGATCCCCGATCGCCTTACCTTTCTGAGGGCAACTCGCAACCCTATGGTCCTTGCTTCCGCATCCAAAGCATTCCTGACCACCTTGGTTACTCTTGGAAGAACCCTCCCACTTCCGCTTCTGCCCATGCACCGGCTTACCGTCATTGCTAGGACCGGACTGATGTGGAGGCACTCTTGCCCGAAGAATTGGGCTGACTGCCACAACCACATCTCTTAGGCCCTCCTCAATCAACGCGGCCTTCTCTATCAGTTCTACAACCGTGTTAAACGATCCTATTAGACACTGGTTCCTCAACTCGGCCCGAAGACCTATCAGAAACCGCCTCACTTGGGCCTGCTCATCATCCAGGATATGACCCCCATACACTCTGAGACGATTAAACTCCGCCTCATACTCCCGAACCGACCGGTTCCCTTGAGTTAACCCTAGAAACCGACTCTCCATCCGGTCCAATGCCTCTTGGGGGAAATACTTGGAGTTAAACTCCACTATAAAATCCTCCCAAGACATCTCTGCTTGGACCCTCCGGGCCGCAACACCTCTCCACCAGAGATGTGCGTCACCCTCCAGATAGTGGACTGCGAGATCCACCTGATATCCCTCTGGACACCTAATCGAACGGAAATTCCGTTCCATCCTCATCCTCCACTCATCTGCCTCTTCAGGCTTGGCACCACCCTGAAAGAATCGCGTGCCAATCCTCTGCAGCTGCTCCATCATTTTGAGGTATGATGGGCACTCTTCCGTAACCGCAACCCTCGGCTGCACCTCAGCTACCGGTGGTACAACTGGAGCCTGCACTAGTACCCTCTCCGGTAACCGCTCCAACAGCAAGGCCAAGAAATTCGCAATACGATCCTATTGGGCCGGAGCTACACCTGCTGCCAC
Organism: Barbarea vulgaris; assembly: GCA_963667165.1. Classification (NCBI taxonomy): domain Eukaryota; kingdom Viridiplantae; phylum Streptophyta; class Magnoliopsida; order Brassicales; family Brassicaceae; genus Barbarea; species Barbarea vulgaris. Next base: position 38,633,445 of record OY763887.1, on the reverse strand, counting down.
ACCCGCATCACCTGCTAGAACTCCAGCAACACCGGCACCAACACCGGCCACACCCTCCCTCCCAACCCGATCCTCATGCGAGTTCCCGACCTGCTCAAATGTGACACTCTGTGTCACACTCTCCTCGACCACCTGAGCCCTCGCGTTCCTCTGACCGCGACCCTTACCTCTAACGGTACCACGACCACGACTTCTACCTCTTTTAGCCATCATAGCCAAACAGTGGATTCCTCGATCAAACCTTGCAACCACAGAAGTCGGCTCAACAACAGACTCGAACTTCCACGGTTTAGATTAACCGTTAAAAGATTAAATCCATGTTTAATAACCCAACATTAAACCATGGTTAATCTCCTAACCCAACCACTTCCATGGTCCCGATTTAGTTTATTATCAGTAATTCCTCGACTAAATTATTTTAATCCGTTCACTGATTAAACCGACCCCAACCGGACACCACAGCAAAAACCACATATAATGTGATTAAAACTTCGGCCCCAAAAGACAAATTCCACCGAGCCAAATAACTAATCACAACAAACAACAGAAACGAAACAACTTACTGTGGAATCTCTTTAAAGGCTCGAAGAGGATGATCTAGAACTCCATACCCAAACAATTGACTAACTCACATAATCAATTCAATCAATTTACACATGCTACACACAGCACCAAAAATTAAATCAAATCCAATTTAATTTTTCTAACCCATCCTAGAGCCGTAATTGCTCTGACAAATAATATTCAACTACTCATGAATAATATTTACTCACTCCAACAATAAAATACACTTTTAAACAACAGAAAGGATATTAAATCCATTGATCTTTCCAGAATACGACGACTTGAGTTGAGAGTCGAAGTTGGTCTGTATAGCCACCTCGGCTTTCATAGACAATTTCTGTTGTCTAAAATGGTTCTCGATAAACGAGAAACCGGACTCGAGATCGATAGATCATTTATCCATAAATACCAAACAACACAAATCCTTTTATAGCGGAAGACTCTTAAACAAACAACCGAGTTCCTAGATCATCCCCTCTTCTTCGCCATAATTCCACGGTCACACTCTTTCTTTTTCTGCATTAAACAAAAGAGATGCATAAGTATTTCAACAAATACTTAGTGAGGCAATCCTCCCGTCTACAAGCTATACACACAAACGATTAACATTATTCAACGTATTAAACACGAAAATACCGCAAATAAATCAACCATCTCAAGAAACACTCGATCTAGATCCACCAGAGATCATACGGCCTACAATCATGCAAACACATCAAATAACTCAATCGCTTAAATAAGCTTACGGTCCTGCACTCACCTTAACCAAATGCAGAAACTTTTATGACAAAATTCTGCAAAATTGGAAAATAACAGAAACAATCAGCCTTAAAGATTGAGTCACGAATTCACATCTAACCGTTGAAATCTCAATCCCACCATTGAAACTTAACCCCTAAATGTCCTGAAGCTAACCTCAAAGTTTCGTGATGATCCGACCACAGACGAACACGCGATTGTTCTCTGAATCCACGTTGGTCCGGTTCGCGTCTGAAACAGAGCGCCTCACGGAAACGTGAATAACTTTCAGAATATTAACTCAAATCCAATTCCGCAAATTGGTACATCTAGATATAAGACTTAACTACAACTCCACAAATTTTCGTTACCTTTGGAAACGATTTGCTAGGTCGAACCTTTTTTTCCTTCTCACTCACGGAACAACCACCAACACCCCCACTCTCCTCTTCTCTCTCACTCTTACTCTGAAGTGAAGTGTCGGCAACTGAAGGAGGAAGGAAGCTGACTTAAGTGGAGAAGATGGAGGCACTAGGCTTCTTTGTAGGGGGGAAAAGTGATGGAGACATCTAAGGTAGAGAAGAAAAGTGGAAAAATGGTGGGAATGGTTGGTGATGATCTGATTAAATCAGATTAGAAACATTTAAGATTTGGTCCCTGAACTCTCAAAAGTTCACAAACGGACCCCAAACTTCCCAATCGATCCCGCACACCCCTACGGGAAAAATGCGGCGTAATTTCCCAATTACTCCAAAAATTCCCGGAAATATTTTCCAGAGATTCTCCGCATAAATCCCGGATATAATTCCGAAATCTCCATTTTTCGTAACACGGGCGTTACAATTCTCCCCCACTAACATAGATTCGTCCTCAAATCTAATGCCACAGTCCATCCGCAATGAACTCAACCACACATCCCATAACACAGTGGTCACACTTGACCCGCTGGCTACACAACCAGTCCCGAGATCAAACACTACTGACCTCTGAGGTTTACATTCAGTCACCTGCTTAAGACTCTGGTCATAGGTCATTGCTCACAACTCAAACTCATACCTCTACACTCTAAGACACCAAGTCCTACGAGTTCTAGGTATCAATACTCCTCCGCTCTCAGGCCACAAGGTCCTTATGAGCTCTCGGTATCAAATTCATGCCACTCCACTCTGGGCACGATAACCTTACGAGTTCTCGGTAATCACATACCACTCCACTCTGGGCTATACACCTTACGAGTTCTCGGCATAATACTCATACCACTCCACTCTAGAAGGTATAACTTTACGGGTTCTCGGTATCACACAACACTCCACCCTGGGCTCTATTCGTTACGAGTTCTAGGTATCACACTCATACCACTCAACTCTGGGTAGTATAACCTTCCGAGTCCTTGGTAATCACATACCACTCCACTCTGGGCTATATACCTTGCGAGTTCTGGGTATCACACTTATACCCCTCAACTCTGGGAACTATAACCTTACGGGTTCTCGTTATCTCGTACCACGCCACCCTAAGCTATATACCCTTCGAGTTCTGGATATCAGAGGAAGTATCCATCCTCCCTAGAGTTGTACAGGACCAAACCGTCCTTTGAGCAACCATGACCCACCATACGTCTATAAGCACTCCCGACTGAAACTACCTCTCGTGATCCGCATACGACCTTACAAGGTAATACCGGCATCACACACATTCCAACCCGGAATATCATCTTTTCCATAACCACTACCTAGGTTATTCCTCAACATACCCCGTCACTCAGGGTACCCACATAATCTTTTCCGATTATAACTCCAAGTTCTTAAATCCACATAAAAACTCTTTTCAGAACCTCATGTTCAGTTAAAAACTCATGGCAACACTGGCCATCATCAATAAGAACTACACATCTTATTAAACTCATCATGCATTATCGTTTACAACACCAAAACGAATACATAATGCTCAACAATAACATCTCGAAACTGGAAACCATCGATGAAAGCTCAAGCCTTTGATTGCTTCTCGAACCACTTCTTGAACTTTGCTTTCATCCTCGCCCCTGGTTCCCACGTCTAGAAATGTTACCAGTGATCGGGTTAGAACTCGGCTCTCCCGACTGCACCATGGTATAAACCCTTGGTGCCACTGCAGCTCGCCTATCAGACGGTGCCGCCGCTACCACCCCCTGCTGCAACCTGGGACATTTCGGCTTGATATGCCCTGGCTCATGACAGTGGTAACACACCCGAGGATCCCCGATCGCCTTACCTTTCTGAGGGCAACTCGCAACCCTATGGTCCTTGCTTCCGCATCCAAAGCATTCCTGACCACCTTGGTTACTCTTGGAAGAACCCTCCCACTTCCGCTTCTGCCCATGCACCGGCTTACCGCCATTGCTAGGACCGGACTGATGTGGAGGCTCTCTTGCCCGAAGAATTGGGCTGACTGCCACAACCACATCTCTTAGGCCCTCCTCAATCAACGCGGCCTTCTCTATCAGTTCTACAACCGTGTTAAACGATCCTATTAGACACTGGTTCCTCAACTCGGCCCGAAGACCTATCAGAAACCGCCTCACTTGGGCCTGCTCATCATCCAGGATATGACCCCCATACACTCTGAGACGATTAAACTCCGCCTCATACTCCCGAACCGACCGGTTCCCTTGAGTTAACCCTAGAAACCGACTCTCCATCCGGTCCAATGCCTCTTGGGGGAAATACTTGGAGTTAAACTCCACTATAAAATCCTCCCAAGACATCTCTGCTTGGACCCTCCGGGCCGCAACACCTCTCCACCAGAGATGTGCGTCACCCTCCAGATAGTGGACTGCGAGATCCACCTGATATCCCTCTGGACACCTAATCGAACGGAAATTCCGTTCCATCCTCATCCTCCACTCATCTGCCTCTTCAGGCTTGGCACCACCCTGAAAGAATCGCGTGCCAATCCTCTGCAGCTGCTCCATCATTTTGAGGTATGATGGGCACTCTTCCGTAACCGCAACCCTCGGCTGTACCTCAGCTACCGGTGGTACAACTGAAGCCTGCACTAGTACCCTCTCCGGTAACCGCTCCAACAGCAAGGCCAAGAAATTCGCAATACGATCCTATTGGGCCGGAGCTACACCTGCTGCCACACCCGCATCACCTGCTAGAACTCCAGCAACACCGGCACCAACACCGGCCACACCCTCCCTCCCAACCCGATCCTCATGCGAGTTCCCGACCTGCTCAAATGTGACACTCTGTGTCACACTCTCCTCGACCACCGGAGCCCTCGCGTTCCTTTGACCGCGACCCCTACCTCTAACGGTACCACGACCACGACTTCTACCTCTTTTAGCCATCATAGCCAAACAGTGGATTCCTCGATCAAACCTTGCAACCACAGAAGTCGGCTCAACAACAGACTCGAACTTCCACGGTTTAGATTAACCGTTAAAAGATTAAATCCATGTTTAATAACCCAACATTAAACCATGGTTAATCTCCTAACCCAACCACTTCCATGGTCCCGATTTAGTTTATTATCAGTAATTCCTCGACTAAATTATTTTAATCCGTTCACTGATTAAACCGACCCCAACCGGACACCACAGCAAAAACCACATATAATGTGATTAAAACTTCGGCCCCAAAAGACAAATTCCACCGAGCCAAATAACTAATCACAACAAACAACAGAAACGAAACAACTTACCGTGGAATCTCTTTAAAGGCTCGAAGAGGATGATCTAGAACTCCATACCCAAACAATTGACTAACTCACATAATCAATTCAATCAATTTACACATGCTACACACAGCACCAAAAATTAAATCAAATCCAATTTAATTTTTCTAACCCATCCTAGAGCCTTAATTGCTCTGACAAATAATATTCAACTACTCATGAATAATATTTACTCACTCCAACAATAAAATACACTTTTAAACAACAGAAAGGATATTAAATCCATTGATCTTTCCAGAATACGACGACTTGAGTTGAGAGTCGAAGTTGGTCTGTATAGCCACCTCGGCTTTCATAGACAATTTCTGTTGTCTAAAACGGTTCTCGATAAACGAGAAACCGGACTCGAGATCGATAGATCATTTATCCATAAATACCAAACAACACAAATCCTTTTATAGCGGAAGACTCTTAAACAAACAACCGAGTTCCTAGATCATCCCCTCTTCTTCGCCATAATTCCACGGTCACACTCTTTCTTTTTCTGCATTAAACAAAAGAGATGCATAAGTATTTCAACAAATACTTAGTGAGGCAATCCTCCCGTCTACAAGCTATACACACAAACGATTAACATTATTCAACGTATTAAACACGAAAATACCGCAAATAAATCAACCATCTCAAGAAACACTCGATCTAGATCCACCAGAGATCATACGGCCTACAATCATGCAAACACATCAAATAACTCAATCGCTTAAATAAGCTTACGGTCCTGCACTCACCTTAACCAAATGCAGAAACTTTTATGACAAAATTCTGCAAAATTGGAAAATAACAGAAACAATCAGCCTTAAAGATTGAGTCACGAATTCACATCTAACCGTTGAAATCTCAATCCCACCGTTGAAACTTAACCCCTAAATGTCCTGAAGCTAACCTCAAAGTTTCGTGATGATCCGACCACAGACGAACACGCGATTGTTCTCTGAATCCACGTTGGTCCGGTTCGCGTCTGAAACAGAGCGCCTCACGGAAACGTGAATAACTTTCAGAATATTAACTCAAATCCAATTCCGCAAATTGGTACATCTAGATATAAGACCTAACTACAACTCCACAAATTTTCGTTACCTTTGGAAACGATTTGCTAGGTCGAACCTCTTTTTCCTTCTCACTCACGGAACAACCACCAACACCCCCACTCTCCTCTTCTCTCTCACTCTTACTCTGAAGTGAAGTGTCGGCAACTGAAGGAGGAAGGAAGCTGACTTAAGTGGAGAAGATGGAGGCACTAGGCTGCTTTGTAGGGGGAAAAGTGATGGAGACATCTAAGGTAGAGAAGAAAAGTGGAAAAATGGTGGGAATGGTTGGTGATGATCTGATTAAATCAGATTAGAAACATTTAAGATTTGGTCCCTAAACTCTCAAAAGTTCACAAACGGACCCCAAACTTCCCAATCGATCCCGTACACCCCTACGGGAAAAATGCGGCGTAATTTCCCAATTACTCCAAAAATTCCCGGAAATATTTTCCAGAGATTCTCCGCATAAATCCCGGATATAATTCCGAAATCTCCATTTTTCGTAACACGGGCGTTACAATTCTCCCCCACTAACATAGATTCGTCCTCGAATCTAATGCCACAGTCCATCCGCAATGAACTCAACCACACATCCCATAACACAGTGGTCACACTTGACCCGCTGGCTACACAACCAGTCCCGAGATCAAACACTACTGACCTCTGAGGTTTACATTCAGTCACCTGCTTAAGACTCTGGTCATAGGTCATTGCTCACAACTCAAACTCATACCTTTACACTCTAAGACACCAAGTCCTACGAGTTCTAGGTATCAATACTCCTCCGCTCTCAGGCCACAAGGTCCTTATGAGCTCTCGGTATCAAATTCATGCCACTCCACTCTGGGCACGATAACCTTACGAGTTCTCGGTAATCACATACCACTCCACTCTGGGCTATACACCTTACGAGTTCTCGGCATAATACTCATACCACTCCACTCTAGAAGGTATAACTTTACGGGTTCTCGGTATCACACAACACTCCACCCTGGGCTCTATTCCTTACGAGTTCTAGGTATCACACTCATACCACTCAACTCTGGGTAGTATAACCTTCCGAGTCCTTGGTAATCACATACCACTCCACTCTGGGCTATATACCTTGCGAGTTCTGGGTATCACACTTATACCCCTCAACTCTGGGAACTATAACCTTACGGGTTCTCGTTATCTCGTACCACGCCACCCTAAGCTATATACCCTTCGAGTTCTGGATATCAGAGGAAGTATCCATCCTCCCTAGAGTTGTACAGGACCAAACCGTCCTTTGAGCAACCATGACCCACCATACGTCTATAAGCACTCCCGACTGAAACTACCTCTCGTGATCCGCATACGACCTTACAAGGTAATACCGGCATCACACACATTCCAACCCGGAATATCATCTTTTCCATAACCACTACCTAGGTTATTCCTCAACATACCCCGTCACTCAGGGTACCCACATAATCTTTTCCGATTATAACTCCAAGTTCTTAAATCCACATAAAAACTCTTTTCAGAACCTCATGTTCAGTTAAAAACTCATGGCAACACTGGCCATCATCAATAAGAACTACACATCTTATTAAACTCATCATGCATTATCGTTTACAACACCAAAACGAATACATAATGCTCAACAATAACATCTCGAAACTGGAAACCATCGATGAAAGCTCAAGCCTTTGATTGCTTCTCGAACCACTTCTTGAACTTTGCTTTCATCCTCGCCCCTGGTTCCCACGTCTAGAAATGTTACCAGTGATCGGGTTAGAACTCGGCTCTCCCGACTGCACCATGGTATAAACCCTTGGTGCCACTGCAGCTCGCCTATCAGACGGTGCCGCCGCTACCACCCCCTGCTGCAACCTGGGACATTTCGGCTTGATATGCCCTGGCTCATGACAGTGGTAACACACCCGAGGATCCCCGATCGCCTTACCTTTCTGAGGGCAACTCGCAACCCTATGGTCCTTGCTTCCGCATCCAAAGCATTCCTGACCACCTTGGTTACTCTTGGAAGAACCCTCCCACTTCCGCTTCTGCCCATGCACCGGCTTACCGTCATTGCTAGGACCGGACTGATGTGGAGGCACTCTTGCCCGAAGAATTGGGCTGACTGCCACAACCACATCTCTTAGGCCCTCCTCAATCAACGCGGCCTTCTCTATCAGTTCTACAACCGTGTTAAACGATCCTATTAGACACTGGTTCCTCAACTCGGCCCGAAGACCTATCAGAAACCGCCTCACTTGGGCCTGCTCATCATCCAGGATATGACCCCCATACACTCTGAGACGATTAAACTCCGCCTCATACTCCCGAACCGACCGGTTCCCTTGAGTTAACCCTAGAAACCGACTCTCCATCCGGTCCAATGCCTCTTGGGGGAAATACTTGGAGTTAAACTCCACTATAAAATCCTCCCAAGACATCTCTGCTTGGACCCTCCGGGCCGCAACACCTCTCCACCAGAGATGTGCGTCACCCTCCAGATAGTGGACTGCGAGATCCACCTGATATCCCTCTGGACACCTAATCGAACGGAAATTCCGTTCCATCCTCATCCTCCACTCATCTGCCTCTTCAGGCTTGGCACCACCCTGAAAGAATCGCGTGCCAATCCTCTGCAGCTGCTCCATCATTTTGAGGTATGATGGGCACTCTTCCGTAACCGCAACCCTCGGCTGTACCTCAGCTACCGGTGGTACAACTGAAGCCTGCACTAGTACCCTCTCCGGTAACCGCTCCAACAGCAAGGCCAAGAAATTCGCAATACGATCCTATTGGGCCGGAGCTACACCTGCTGCCACACCCGCATCACCTGCTAGAACTCCAGCAACACCGGCACCAACACCGGCCACACCCTCCCTCCCAACCCGATCCTCATGCGAGTTCCCGACCTGCTCAAATGTGACACTCTGTGTCACACTCTCCTCGACCACCGGAGCCCTCGCGTTCCTTTGACCGCGACCCCTACCTCTAACGGTACCACGACCACGACTTCTACCTCTTTTAGCCATCATAGCCAAACAGTGGATTCCTCGATCAAACCTTGCAACCACAGAAGTCGGCTCAACAACAGACTCGAACTTCCACGGTTTAGATTAACCGTTAAAAGATTAAATCCATGTTTAATAACCCAACATTAAACCATGGTTAATCTCCTAACCCAACCACTTCCATGGTCCCGATTTAGTTTATTATCAGTAATTCCTCGACTAAATTATTTTAATCCGTTCACTGATTAAACCGACCCCAACCGGACACCACAGCAAAAACCACATATAATGTGATTAAAACTTCGGCCCCAAAAGACAAATTCCACCGAGCCAAATAACTAATCACAACAAACAACAGAAACGAAACAACTTACCGTGGAATCTCTTTAAAGGCTCGAAGAGGATGATCTAGAACTCCATACCCAAACAATTGACTAACTCACATAATCAATTCAATCAATTTACACATGCTACACACAGCACCAAAAATTAAATCAAATCCAATTTAATTTTTCTAACCCATCCTAGAGCCTTAATTGCTCTGACAAATAATATTCAACTACTCATGAATAATATTTACTCACTCCAACAATAAAATACACTTTTAAACAACAGAAAGGATATTAAATCCATTGATCTTTCCAGAATACGACGACTTGAGTTGAGAGTCGAAGTTGGTCTGTATAGCCACCTCGGCTTTCATAGACAATTTCTGTTGTCTAAAACGGTTCTCGATAAACGAGAAACCGGACTCGAGATCGATAGATCATTTATCCATAAATACCAAACAACACAAATCCTTTTATAGCGGAAGACTCTTAAACAAACAACCGAGTTCCTAGATCATCCCCTCTTCTTCGCCATAATTCCACGGTCACACTCTTTCTTTTTCTGCATTAAACAAAAGAGATGCATAAGTATTTCAACAAATACTTAGTGAGGCAATCCTCCCGTCTACAAGCTATACACACAAACGATTAACATTATTCAACGTATTAAACACGAAAATACCGCAAATAAATCAACCATCTCAAGAAACACTCGATCTAGATCCACCAGAGATCATACGGCCTACAATCATGCAAACACATCAAATAACTCAATCGCTTAAATAAGCTTACGGTCCTGCACTCACCTTAACCAAATGCAGAAACTTTTATGACAAAATTCTGCAAAATTGGAAAATAACAGAAACAATCAGCCTTAAAGATTGAGTCACGAATTCACATCTAACCGTTGAAATCTCAATCCCACCGTTGAAACTTAACCCCTAAATGTCCTGAAGCTAACCTCAAAGTTTCGTGATGATCCGACCACAGACGAACACGCGATTGTTCTCTGAATCCACGTTGGTCCGGTTCGCGTCTGAAACAGAGCGCCTCACGGAAACGTGAATAACTTTCAGAATATTAACTCAAATCCAATTCCGCAAATTGGTACATCTAGATATAAGACCTAACTACAACTCCACAAATTTTCGTTACCTTTGGAAACGATTTGCTAGGTCGAACCTCTTTTTCCTTCTCACTCACGGAACAACCACCAACACCCCCACTCTCCTCTTCTCTCTCACTCTTACTCTGAAGTGAAGTGTCGGCAACTGAAGGAGGAAGGAAGCTGACTTAAGTGGAGAAGATGGAGGCACTAGGCTGCTTTGTAGGGGGAAAAGTGATGGAGACATCTAAGGTAGAGAAGAAAAGTGGAAAAATGGTGGGAATGGTTGGTGATGATCTGATTAAATCAGATTAGAAACATTTAAGATTTGGTCCCTAAACTCTCAAAAGTTCACAAACGGACCCCAAACTTCCCAATCGATCCCGTACACCCCTACGGGAAAAATGCGGCGTAATTTCCCAATTACTCCAAAAATTCCCGGAAATATTTTCCAGAGATTCTCCGCATAAATCCCGGATATAATTCCGAAATCTCCATTTTTCGTAACACGGGCGTTACAATTCTCCCCCACTAACATAGATTCGTCCTCGAATCTAATGCCACAGTCCATCCGCAATGAACTCAACCACACATCCCATAACACAGTGGTCACACTTGACCCGCTGGCTACACAACCAGTCCCGAGATCAAACACTACTGACCTCTGAGGTTTACATTCAGTCACCTGCTTAAGACTCTGGTCATAGGTCATTGCTCACAACTCAAACTCATACCTCTACACTCTAAGACACCAAGTCCTACGAGTTCTAGGTATCAATACTCCTCCGCTCTCAGGCCACAAGGTCCTTATGAGCTCTCGGTATCAAATTCATGCCACTCCACTCTGGGCACGATAACCTTACGAGTTCTCGGTAATCACATACCACTCCACTCTGGGCTATACACCTTACGAGTTCTCGGCATAATACTCATACCACTCCACTCTAGAAGGTATAACTTTACGGGTTCTCGGTATCACACAACACTCCACCCTGGGCTCTATTCCTTACGAGTTCTAGGTATCACACTCATACCACTCAACTCTGGGTAGTATAACCTTCCGAGTCCTTGGTAATCACATACCACTCCACTCTGGGCTATATACCTTGCGAGTTCTGGGTATCACACTTATACCCCTCAACTCTGGGAACTATAACCTTACGGGTTCTCGTTATCTCGTACCACGCCACCCTAAGCTATATACCCTTCGAGTTCTGGATATCAGAGGAAGTATCCATCCTCCCTAGAGTTGTACAGGACCAAACCGTCCTTTGAGCAACCATGACCCACCATACGTCTATAAGCACTCCCGACTGAAACTACCTCTCGTGATCCGCATACGACCTTACAAGGTAATACCGGCATCACACACATTCCAACCCGGAATATCATCTTTTCCATAACCACTACCTAGGTTATTCCTCAACATACCCCGTCACTCAGGGTACCCACATAATCTTTTCCGATTATAACTTCAAGTTCTTAAATCCACATAAAAACTCTTTTCAGAACCTCATGTTCAGTTAAAAACTCATGGCAACACTGGCCATCATCAATAAGAACTACACATCTTATTAAACTCATCATGCATTATCGTTTACAACACCAAAACGAATACATAATGCTCAACAATAACATCTCGAAACTGGACACCATCGATGAAAGCTCAAGCCTTTGATTGCTTCTCGAACCACTTCTTGAACTTTGCTTTCATCCTCGCCCCTGGTTCCCACGTCTAGAAATGTTACCAGTGATCGGGTTAGAACTCGGCTCTCCCGACTGCACCATGGTATAAACCCTTGGTGCCACTGCAGCTCGCCTATCAGACGGTGCCGCCGCTACCACCCCCTGCTGCAACCTGGGACATTTCGGCTTGATATGCCCTGGCTCATGACAGTGGTAACACACCCGAGGATCCCCGATCGCCTTACCTTTCTGAGGGCAACTCGCAACCCTATGGTCCTTGCTTCCGCATCCAAAGCATTCCTGACCACCTTGGTTACTCTTGGAAGAACCCTCCCACTTCCGCTTCTGCCCATGCACCGGCTTACCGCCATTGCTAGGACCGGACTGATGTGGAGGCTCTCTTGCCCGAAGAATTGGGCTGACTGCCACAACCACATCTCTTAGGCCCTCCTCAATCAACGCGGCCTTCTCTATCAGTTCTACAACCGTGTTAAACGATCCTATTAGACACTGTTTCCTCAACTCGGCCCGAAGACCTATGAGAAACCGCCTCACTTGGGCCTGCTCATCATCCAGGATATGACCCCCATACACTCTGAGACGATTAAACTCCGCCTCATACTCCCGAACCGACCGGTTCCCTTGAGTTAACCCTAGAAACCGACTCTCCATCCGGTCCAATGCCTCTTGGGGGAAATACTTGGAGTTAAACTCCACTATAAAATCCTCCCAAGACATCTCTGCTTGGACCCTCCGGGCCGCAACACCTCTCCACCAGAGATGTGCGTCACCCTCCAGATAGTGGACTGCGAGATCCACCTGATATCCCTCTGGACACCTAATCGAACGGAAATTCCGTTCCATCCTCATCCTCCACTCATCTGCCTCTTCAGGCTTGGCACCACCCTGAAAGAATCGCGTGCCAATCCTCTGCAGCTGCTCCATCATTTTGAGGTATGATGGGCACTCTTCCGTAACCGCAACCCTCGGCTGCACCTCAGCTACCGGTGGTACAACTGGAGCCTGCACTGGTACCCTCTCCGGTAACCGCTCCAACAGCAAGGCCAAGAAATTCGCAATACGATCCTATTGGGCCGGAGCTACACCTGCTGCCACACCCGCATCACCTGCTAGAACTCCAGCAACACCGGCACCAACACCGGCCACACCCTCCCTCCCAACCCGATCCTCATGCGAGTTCCCGACCTGCTCAAATGTGACACTCTGTGTCACACTCTCCTCGACCACCGGAGCCCTCGCGTTCCTCTGACCGCGACCCCTACCTCTAACGGTACCACGACCACGACTTCTACCTCTTTTAGCCATCATAGCCAAACAGTGGATTCCTCGATCAAACCTTGCAACCACAGAATTCGGCTCAACAACAGACTCGAACTTCCACGGTTTAGATTAACCGTTAAAAGATTAAATCCATGTTTAATAACCCAACATTAAACCATGGTTAATCTCCTAACCCAACCACTTCCATGGTCCCGATTTAGTTTATTATCAGTAATTCCTCGACTAAATTATTTTAATCCGTTCACTGATTAAACCGACCCCAACCGGACACCACAGCAAAAACCACATATAATGTGATTAAAACTTCGGCCCCAAAAGACAAATTCCACCGAGCCAAATAACTAATCACAACAAACAACAGAAACGAAACAACTTACCGTGGAATCTCTTTAAAGGCTCGAAGAGGATGATCTAGAACTCCATACCCAAACAATTGACTAACTCACATAATCAATTCAATCAATTTACACATGCTACACACAGCACCAAAAATTAAATCAAATCCAATTTAATTTTTCTAACCCATCCTAGAGCCGTAATTGCTCTGACAAATAATATTCAACTACTCATGAATAATATTTACTCACTCCAACAATAAAATACACTTTTAAACAACAGAAAGGATATTAAATCCATTGATCTTTCCAGAATACGACGACTTGAGTTGAGAGTCGAAGTTGGTCTGTATAGCCACCTCGGCTTTCATAGACAATTTCTGTTGTCTAAAATGGTTCTCGATAAACGAGAAACCGGACTCGAGATCGATAGATCATTTATCCATAAATACCAAACAACACAAATCCTTTTATAGCGGAAGACTCTTAAACAAACAACCGAGTTCCTAGATCATCCCCTCTTCTTCGCCATAATTCCACGGTCACACTCTTTCTTTTTCTGCATTAAACAAAAGAGATGCATAAGTATTTCAACAAATACTTAGTGAGGCAATCCTCCCGTCTACAAGCTATACACACAAACGATTAACATTATTCAACGTATTAAACACGAAAATACCGCAAATAAATCAACCATCTCAAGAAACACTCGATCTAGATCCACCAGAGATCATACGGCCTACAATCATGCAAACACATCAAATAACTCAATCGCTTAAATAAGCTTACGGTCCTGCACTCACCTTAACCAAATGCAGAAACTTTTATGACAAAATTCTGCAAAATTGGAAAATAACAGAAACAATCAGCCTTAAAGATTGAGTCACGAATTCACATCTAACCGTTGAAATCTCAATCCCACCGTTGAAACTTAACCCCTAAATGTCCTGAAGCTAACCTCAAAGTTTCGTGATGATCCGACCACAGACGAACACGCGATTGTTCTCTGAATCCACGTTGGTCCGGTTCGCGTCTGAAACAGAGCGCCTCACGGAAACGTGAATAACTTTCAGAATATTAACTCAAATCCAATTCCGCAAATTGGTACATCTAGATATAAGACCTAACTACAACTCCACAAATTTTCGTTACCTTTGGAAACGATTTGCTAGGTCGAACCTCTTTTTCCTTCTCACTCACGGAACAACCACCAACACCCCCACTCTCCTCTTCTCTCTCACTCTTACTCTGAAGTGAAGTGTCGGCAACTGAAGGAGGAAGGAAGCTGACTTAAGTGGAGAAGATGGAGGCACTAGGCTGCTTTGTAGGGGGAAAAGTGATGGAGACATCTAAGGTAGAGAAGAAAAGTGGAAAAATGGTGGGAATGGTTGGTGATGATCTGATTAAATCAGATTAGAAACATTTAAGATTTGGTCCCTAAACTCTCAAAAGTTCACAAACGGACCCCAAACTTCCCAATCGATCCCGTACACCCCTACGGGAAAAATGCGGCGTAATTTCCCAATTACTCCAAAAATTCCCGGAAATATTTTCCAGAGATTCTCCGCATAAATCCCGGATATAATTCCGAAATCTCCATTTTTCGTAACACGGGCGTTACAATTCTCCCCCACTAACATAGATTCGTCCTCGAATCTAATGCCACAGTCCATCCGCAATGAACTCAACCACACATCCCATAACACAGTGGTCACACTTGACCCGCTGGCTACACAACCAGTCCCGAGATCAAACACTACTGACCTCTGAGGTTTACATTCAGTCACCTGCTTAAGACTCTGGTCATAGGTCATTGCTCACAACTCAAACTCATACCTCTACACTCTAAGACACCAAGTCCTACGAGTTCTAGGTATCAATACTCCTCCGCTCTCAGGCCACAAGGTCCTTATGAGCTCTCGGTATCAAATTCATGCCACTCCACTCTGGGCACGATAACCTTACGAGTTCTCGGTAATCACATACCACTCCACTCTGGGCTATACACCTTACGAGTTCTCGGCATAATACTCATACCACTCCACTCTAGAAGGTATAACTTTACGGGTTCTCGGTATCACACAACACTCCACCCTGGGCTCTATTCCTTACGAGTTCTAGGTATCACACTCATACCACTCAACTCTGGGTAGTATAACCTTCCGAGTCCTTGGTAATCACATACCACTCCACTCTGGGCTATATACCTTGCGAGTTCTGGGTATCACACTTATACCCCTCAACTCTGGGAACTATAACCTTACGGGTTCTCGTTATCTCGTACCACGCCACCCTAAGCTATATACCCTTCGAGTTCTGGATATCAGAGGAAGTATCCATCCTCCCTAGAGTTGTACAGGACCAAACCGTCCTTTGAGCAACCATGACCCACCATACGTCTATAAGCACTCCCGACTGAAACTACCTCTCGTGATCCGCATACGACCTTACAAGGTAATACCGGCATCACACACATTCCAACCCGGAATATCATCTTTTCCATAACCACTACCTAGGTTATTCCTCAACATACCCCGTCACTCAGGGTACCCACATAATCTTTTCCGATTATAACTCCAAGTTCTTAAATCCACATAAAAACTCTTTTCAGAACCTCATGTTCAGTTAAAAACTCATGGCAACACTGGCCATCATCAATAAGAACTACACATCTTATTAAACTCATCATGCATTATCGTTTACAACACCAAAACGAATACATAATGCTCAACAATAACATCTCGAAACTGGACACCATCGATGAAAGCTCAAGCCTTTGATTGCTTCTCGAACCACTTCTTGAACTTTGCTTTCATCCTCGCCCCTGGTTCCCACGTCTAGAAATGTTACCAGTGATCGGGTTAGAACTCGGCTCTCCCGACTGCACCATGGTATAAACCCTTGGTGCCACTGCAGCTCGCCTATCAGACGGTGCCGCCGCTACCACCCCCTGCTGCAACCTGGGACATTTCGGCTTGATATGCCCTGGCTCATGACAGTGGTAACACACCCGAGGATCCCCGATCGCCTTACCTTTCTGAGGGCAACTCGCAACCCTATGGTCCTTGCTTCCGCATCCAAAGCATTCCTGACCACCTTGGTTACTCTTGGAAGAACCCTCCCACTTCCGCTTCTGCCCATGCACCGGCTTACCGCCATTGCTAGGACCGGACTGATGTGGAGGCTCTCTTGCCCGAAGAATTGGGCTGACTGCCACAACCACATCTCTTAGGCCCTCCTCAATCAACGCGGCCTTCTCTATCAGTTCTACAACCGTGTTAAACGATCCTATTAGACACTGTTTCCTCAACTCGGCCCGAAGACCTATGAGAAACCGCCTCACTTGGGCCTGCTCATCATCCAGGATATGACCCCCATACACTCTGAGACGATTAAACTCCGCCTCATACTCCCGAACCGACCGGTTCCCTTGAGTTAACCCTAGAAACCGACTCTCCATCCGGTCCAATGCCTCTTGGGGGAAATACTTGGAGTTAAACTCCACTATAAAATCCTCCCAAGACATCTCTGCTTGGACCCTCCGGGCCGCAACACCTCTCCACCAGAGATGTGCGTCACCCTCCAGATAGTGGACTGCGAGATCCACCTGATATCCCTCTGGACACCTAATCGAACGGAAATTCCGTTCCATCCTCATCCTCCACTCATCTGCCTCTTCAGGCTTGGCACCACCCTGAAAGAATCGCGTGCCAATCCTCTGCAGCTGCTCCATCATTTTGAGGTATGATGGGCACTCTTCCGTAACCGCAACCCTCGGCTGCACCTCAGCTACCGGTGGTACAACTGGAGCCTGCACTGGTACCCTCTCCGGTAACCGCTCCAACAGCAAGGCCAAGAAATTCGCAATACGATCCTATTGGGCCGGAGCTACACCTGCTGCCACACCCGCATCACCTGCTAGAACTCCAGCAACACCGGCACCAACACCGGCCACACCCTCCCTCCCAACCCGATCCTCATGCGAGTTCCCGACCTGCTCAAATGTGACACTCTGTGTCACACTCTCCTCGACCACCGGAGCCCTCGCGTTCCTCTGACCGCGACCCCTACCTCTAACGGTACCACGACCACGACTTCTACCTCTTTTAGCCATCATAGCCAAACAGTGGATTCCTCGATCAAACCTTGCAACCACAGAATTCGGCTCAACAACAGACTCGAACTTCCACGGTTTAGATTAACCGTTAAAAGATTAAATCCATGTTTAATAACCCAACATTAAACCATGGTTAATCTCCTAACCCAACCACTTCCATGGTCCCGATTTAGTTTATTATCAGTAATTCCTCGACTAAATTATTTTAATCCGTTCACTGATTAAACCGACCCCAACCGGACACCACAGCAAAAACCACATATAATGTGATTAAAACTTCGGCCCCAAAAGACAAATTCCACCGAGCCAAATAACTAATCACAACAAACAACAGAAACGAAACAACTTACCGTGGAATCTCTTTAAAGGCTCGAAGAGGATGATCTAGAACTCCATACCCAAACAATTGACTAACTCACATAATCAATTCAATCAATTTACACATGCTACACACAGCACCAAAAATTAAATCAAATCCAATTTAATTTTTCTAACCCATCCTAGAGCCGTAATTGCTCTGACAAATAATATTCAACTACTCATGAATAATATTTACTCACTCCAACAATAAAATACACTTTTAAACAACAGAAAGGATATTAAATCCATTGATCTTTCCAGAATACGACGACTTGAGTTGAGAGTCGAAGTTGGTCTGTATAGCCACCTCGGCTTTCATAGACAATTTCTGTTGTCTAAAATGGTTCTCGATAAACGAGAAACCGGACTCGAGATCGATAGATCATTTATCCATAAATACCAAACAACACAAATCCTTTTATAGCGGAAGACTCTTAAACAAACAACCGAGTTCCTAGATCATCCCCTCTTCTTCGCCATAATTCCACGGTCACACTCTTTCTTTTTCTGCATTAAACAAAAGAGATGCATAAGTATTTCAACAAATACTTAGTGAGGCAATCCTCCCGTCTACAAGCTATACACACAAACGATTAACATTATTCAACGTATTAAACACGAAAATACCGCAAATAAATCAACCATCTCAAGAAACACTCGATCTAGATCCACCAGAGATCATACGGCCTACAATCATGCAAACACATCAAATAACTCAATCGCTTAAATAAGCTTACGGTCCTGCACTCACCTTAACCAAATGCAGAAACTTTTATGACAAAATTCTGCAAAATTGGAAAATAACAGAAACAATCAGCCTTAAAGATTGAGTCACGAATTCACATCTAACCGTTGAAATTTCAATCCCACCGTTGAAACTCAACCCCTAAATGTCCTGAAGCTAACCTCAAAGTTTCGTGATGATCCGACCACAGACGAACACGCGATTGTTCTCTGAATCCACGTTGGTCCGGTTCGCGTCTGAAACAGAGCGCCTCACGGAAACGTGAATCACTTTCAGAATATTAACTCAAATCCAATTCCGCAAATTGGTACATCTAGATATAAGACTTAACTACAACTCCACAAATTTTCATTACCTTTGGAAACGATTTGCTAGGTCGAACCTCTTTTTCCTTCTCACTCACGGAACAACCACCAACACCCCCACTCTCCTCTTCTCTCTCACTCTTACTCTGAAGTGAAGTGTCGGCAACTGAAGGAGGAAGGAAGCTGACTTAAGTGGAGAAGGTGGAGGCACTAGGCTGCTTTGTAGGGGGGAAAAGTGATGGAGACATCTAAGGTAGAGAAGAAAAGTGGAAAAATGGTGGGAATGGTTGGTGATGATCTGATTAAATCAGATTAGAAACATTTAAGATTTGGTCCCTGAACTCTCAAAAGTTCACAAACGGACCCCAAACTTCCCAACGCACACCCCTACGGGAAAAATGCTGCGTAATTTCCCAATTACTCCAAAAATTCCCGGAAATATTTTCCAGAGATTCTCCGGATAAATCCCGGATATAATTCCGAAATCTCCATTTTTCGGAACACGGGCGTTACAAGTTCGATGAAAGCCAAGAGATGAGAACTGACCAGTTATGGAAGAGAAAATCTTGCTGGCCTAGCCTGCGCAAAACCATTGTCCAAACTTGTTCGCTGTACTCACAATGTAAAAGCAGGTGATCTCTAGTTTGAGACAGAGTGTTGCAGGTACAACATGAACTCGTATTTGCAATACCCCATTGGTGCAAGCGAGCTCGAACTGGTAGTCTATCCAAGTGTGCAATCCAGAAGGTAAAAGCTATCTTCGGGATGTGACCCTTAAACCAAACAGCAGAGACCCATGGTTGAGGTTGAGCTGAAGGTCTGGTTATGTTCCAAGTTAAGCTGGTGGAGAAACTCTGTCTTTCAACCTCTCCTGTCGGAAAAAAAAAAAAAAAAAAATCACATTTTTAACTTTAAAAGTGTCACATACTAACACTTTAAACCTTGAAAGTATTTAACTAGCACTTTAAACCTTCAAACTATTTTTACTAACACTTTAAACCTTAAGACTACCTCATGTGTTTTTTCGCCATAAAATTCAATACAAGATAGTTACCAAAAAAACTTACAAAATTTCTGAAGAAAAATTTTATTGGTAATCTGACGAATTTCCGACACTATAGTTCCGTCAGATTTTTTAAAAATTGAAACGCCTATATCAACATATATATTTTTCTAACGGATTTCCAACATTTTCTCAAAAATTTATCGGAAATTGTCTGACGGACCACTAACAAAACTATTCTTTCAAAAATCCGCCGGATTATGATATTGTTGGAAATTCCGTCAATTTTCCGGTAACTTTTTTATAGTGAATTTTACGTTGGAATTTTCAAAATTCAAACGGTTGTATCAATTTACATATTTTCAAACAGAATTTTGACATAATTATTTTATCAGAAATCCGTCAAAAATCCATCAAATTACTATCAAAATTTTTTAACGGATTAAGATCCAGTCGAAACGCCGTCAGTTTTCCAGTAGGTATTTTGTAGTGAATTTTATTGCAGAAAAACGTATGAGGTAGTTTCAAGGAATTACAATTTTGTGTAAGATTATAAAATTATGTATTCAGGAATAACTTATGGAATATATAATTTTTAAAAGAAATTATGGAATCACATTTTGGAGATTTGACAAGAATATTGACAATGATAAATAATTGGCAAATTTCTAAATGATTGATAATTTAACACTACTAGATTGTTGCAATAAATGTTAATAATGATTTTAAAATATTAAAAATAGCTGAACAGTTTGATGAATAAAAGTGGTTGTAGAAAAAAAATCAACTAAAATTTCACCATTTGAGATGAGAGAGTTGTAAAATAGTTCCACTCATCCAACAAAAAAAAATTGGAAAATGAATAAATTACGGAAAAAAAAATTTGTTCAACTCATTCATCTTCTATTTCGCAGTAGAACAAGATTCAACTCATTAATCTACTATTTCGCAGTAGACCAAATTCTACTCAATTTTTTCCACTCAAATATTTTTAACTCATCAATCTTAATGCAACCATTAGCACCTAAAATTAGTTTATTTACGTAACATCCCGATTTCTAGAATTATGATGGTATGAAGAACATTTAAGAGAATTGATTTTTCTACATATGATTTTTTTTTGTAACTCGTTCTAACAAACTTCAAGACTAAGCATTCTTGAGCTGAAACCATGGAGTGAGCTACTGAATAATAATTTCCAGTACGGTCAGTGAGACTCATGTCAAAACATATAAAAATATCTTGTGGTGATTTGTATGGATGGTAAAGGAATCTTTCAAACTTTCTCGAGTACCCACCGACCGACGACTGTTGAATGATGGTGGGCTTCACAAGCCGAGATAGAGCGTAAGGACCACACACGATAGTGGTCTGAGCGTTACAATATAGGCTAAACAAACATATCAAATAACTGTTTTCTCTAACTAAAATTATTATTTACCTCCTAAAATATATATTAAAACCCCACATTTCATACGAATTCTAATCTAATCATCACATAAAAATCAATTCAATTTCTTTCATATAAATAAATGATCAAAATCTTTACTGTAATATTTTTTAATTTATTGTCAACGTAGTAAAATTAAAAATTATTTTCTACGAAGCAGAATGATAACTATAAATTTTGGACCATAACTTTTAAAGGATTTATATATATGAATTTTCAGTCAATGTTCCATATGTTTTTAATTAATAATTTAAATTTAAATTTTAAGAACATAACACATTTAAATTTTTAATGTTGTTAAATAAATATGAAATATAACAATGAAAAACAACAAATGAAGCATATAATTTTTATTTTTCGTAGTAAATAAAATAAAAATTAATTATAAATAGTTTTGTTTGTATAGAAATATAACAATTTTATATTTTAACTATACTACTTGTATATGTTGATATATAATTTTCACAATAGTAATGGTTTTGTTAAATTATATCAATATTATAAATTTCTATAGTTTAATTATGCGTTTTCTGCAAAAAAAAACCATCAAACTTTTTTTTGCAAGATCAACCCTGACATGTAACTTATGTAAGTAAAACCCCCGAACTCCAAAGTCACTCGCAATATAGCCATTGTTTATATCGTCGACATGTCCCCGTCTGCCTCTGTTACTAAACTAACGGAATGATCAAAACGATTTTGTTTTAGGTTAAAAAAAAAACTACATGCTGTTTTCTTGCAAATGATAATGTTGTTGCTGTTTTTTACCTATCAAAACAATATGATTTTTACATTTAGATTTAATTTTTAAAATTAAAAAAATTGGAATTTTTTTTGTGTGATCACAACTCAATAATATAATAGGGAGGATTACTAGAATGACCTAAATTTCTTAGTTAATTGCTAGAATAACTAAGTTTGTTTTTTCCTTTTTTTAACCCCTAAAATACCCCAAGGTAGCTTTGTAAGGAAAAATGAATTACAAGAATGCTATTAGTGAGATAATTCCAGCGTCTCCGATATTTACAAAAATGTCATTCCATCTCTGTTATCGCAGACTTGTTTTCTCGCAGATTTATTAAACAAATTTGGTTACCGCTTACTTATTTAAAGTCATCGCAGCCTTATTAGCAGTTGCAAAGTTATCTTCTTTTACTGCAGAGTTATTTAACTAACTTAGTTACTGCAGAGTTATTTAACGTCATGATACACTTATTTTCCTTGCAAAGCTATCTTCCTTTACGACTGAGTTATTTGACTAACTTAGTTACCGCATAGTTGTTCTATGTCATGGCATAGTTATTTCTAGTTGCCATTTTCGTAAACATTGGGAACACTGGAATTATCTCACTAATGGCATTCTTGATATTCCATCTCTGTTATCGCAGACTTATTTTTTCGCAGACTTATTTTCCTTTACTGCAAATTATTAAAAAAAATTTAGTTACCGCATACTTATTTAACGTCATTGCAGACTTATTTGCAGTTGCAGAGTTATCTTCCTTTACTGCAGAGTTATTTGACTAACTTAGTTACTGCAAACTTATTTAACGTAATGACAGACTTATTTTCCTTACAACGTTATTTTCCTTTTCGGCAGAGTTATTTGACTAACTTAGTTATCATATAGTTGTTTTATGTCATGGCAGACTTATTTCCAGTTGCAGAGTTATTTTCTGTTACCTCAGAGTTATTAAACAAACTTAGTTACCGTAGACTTATTTACCGTCACGGCAGACTTAATTCTAGTTGCCGAGTTATTTTCCTTTGTCGAAAAGTTATTGTTGGTAACAGATCCCGCACACCGGATTAATCTGGAGCATTGGAGGCCAATCGACGTACAAAGCCCAAGAAGAACCACATTATCCAAAGGAGGTGGTCAAATATTTACATTAATTAGGGATTTAATACATGAATTAATTGTCATAATCAAAAGAACAAACGTGTCATTCAAGTTTATGAATTAATTACCATGGAAGTTATTTTGTGAGTTAATTCTGGAGTTAGTGGCCAAGTAATGAATGCTGCTATCGGATTCCACACCAGAGAACCATGCCAATAGGAGACAAACACTTGTCCACCACGACAGCCGAAGACATCAAGTTAGGCGAACTCTTTGAGAGCTTAGGAGCGCGAAGCGGAGGTTTATGGAGCTCGGGAGTGCGAAGCGGAAGTTTATGGAGCTTGAAACCTATGACTGAACCCGTGGAGGAGAAGCTCATAAATGCCCAATTAATTCAGAATCAAGACGTTATAGCATTAAAGACAGAATCAAAACAGACGGAATTAAAAGAAATCATGGAGTTAATTAGCACTTTTAATCTCTTCAATGTATAAATACAAGACCCCATAACATTGTGAATGGGGTTGAAGCTTCTAGATTTTTAACTACCATTTTAGAGAGAAAGAATGTTATTTTCTTCTTCTTTTTAATCATTTTTGGCTATACATTTTAGACATTCATATAAAACGACAAAAGCAATACAATATATTTCACAAATCTTTACTCATATTTTTGGTGTGGATCCAGTATCCACATTTGGCGCTAGAAGCAGGGGAGCTTTCCAGCAAAAAATTCAAGTCCACGGCCTCGGAACAAGATCTGGCCGTACTAAAAGGTTCCCATGTATCTTTAACTAAAAATCACAAAACAGGCATAATCGGCCACATTGCAAGGCGATTTCCCGGCAGAATACAACGAATCACGTGACACAAAAACTATCCATGAAATTCCCCGAGAGTCAGCTTTCCAGAGAGCCTGACCTCGCATCATTCGGAGTTGTTTAATGAGATTTATCGCTGTTTTACTGAAACCGACGGAATATGTCCGAAATCATAAAACGCAAATCTGTCGCTGTTCGATCAGCCAACTTCAATACTAGTTTTTCGACGAACCACAAGGAACCACGAGATGCATAACATATCAACGGAAAGCCAGAAGACTTAGCCTTCTATAGAGACCAACTGCGTCTCCATCGCCGAGTCAACCTAGGCATAATCGCTTCATCGGTGCGTCTGTATCTACAATTTTGTTATTTTACAGGCACAAAATCGTTATAACAAATGTTAGAAGAAGGAGACGCAAGCCACAACGTCAATGTAATGGAGGTGCCGTCGATATTGATGACACAGTGACAATCTTATATTGGCTTAATGGAATTGATGAGTTTCAATAATTGGAGGAGATCCGTCGCTCGAGTGTGTGATGACGAAGAACTCGCTTTTAGAAGTGTTATAAACTTCGTGGCAATTTCAGATTCTACTGTAATGGGGAGGGGCCAAACTTTAATGATGGCGTGATGAAGACAATCAAGATTAACGTAGTTTCTCCAACCCAAAGACACCAGCAAATGAATTCAAAAACAAATATCCAGATTGTACTTGCACCACCGAAAAGTTAAATGTTTCTATACGATTTTGTTTGAATTTGAATAAATGTTTGGCTTGTGATAAAATTATGAAACCAATTGCATATAAACCTAGGATGAGTCTAGTATTTGTTAAAATTTGTTCTGGAATTTTTAGTAACTTTTTGATATTTTTCGAGACCGATTTAGTCGAACTGTCGCTATTAGGGTTCTAGGCGATCCACGTGAATACCAATTGTCATATTGTGTTTCTACTTCTGGGATCGATTTTCTTTCAAATGAACTAGTTACTGGGTTAGTGTTGTGTTGTTTTTCAGGCAAAGATGGTCTCTCGACACCACTCGTCGGTGTTTGCATTGTCCTTAAGTACTTATGCATTAGTTGAGCATACTCTCTCAAATTAAGAGATCACTGTAGTACTTAGGGATCGAATCCACAAGGACTATGAAATACCCAATAAATCCCAGTAAAAGTATTATGCTAAATAAAGTATAATGTAATGAAATTGCAATGCGAATAATTAAACAAAATGTAAATCAATGGAGTAAAGCGCTAGGCATAGGGAAATCTCAGGAATCTTTAGAACTGTGAATAAATTGAATCATCAGGATTATAATTAAGAACCGTTATAGAACTCAAACACAATTGTAAAACCTACCAGCTTTCGCTGCCTAAACTATCTATCCCTGAATCTAGAATTCCAAATTCCTTTGCTAAATTCTAATATCCAGACAAGCAGTAATGATCGGGTTCAATTTGTTCACAAAATCCCTAAATCAAATTCCTTTGCAGATAGGTATTTTGCTCACCTAAGATAGATCTAGCAGTCAATTACACTTTCATGTCAATTGATAACCTCAAATCAGATTCTAGGTCGCGAACCTAGAATAAGCAATAAGTTCAATCCTAGATGAAGAACTCTATCAATTAACCCTAATAGTCCAATGATTCAACAATTCTTCAGAAACCCTTGAAAACCCATAACCTAACAGGGAAACTACTCAGACATGGTGGAAGCAACAATCATCATGATATGAATAGAAATCATTCAATATAATAGAAAATAAAAGTGAAGAATAAAGAGTATCCAGAATTAGAGAAATATGATACAAGCTTAAGATAGATGGAGGGTCTGCTCCTTTATAATTTCAAAAACCCTGATCTAAAACACAATAAATAGCCAAAAACTCGTACAGGGACTAATGCTGAAATATTAGAAACTTCTGGGCAAAATTGTAAATCTTCCAAAATTTCCGAAGTTGTCCGCCTGTGGTGTCGATCGACACCAAGTCACAAATCTCCTCAAAACATGATTCTTCGATGCAACTTCTTGGTCTTTGCTCCAAAATCTCCCATATTCTTCACATTAGTCCTAAATGCATACCTGAAGATAAAAGACTCTAATTGAAACGACCGCCCTCGTTTTTTTTTTTTTTAAATAAACAATTTATTATTATTCCCATAAATAATAATTAACTTCCCAAAACATTTAACAATGCAACTTCTCATGCATTAAAATTATTTAACTCCATAAGTAAAATATAACACATAAATATTTGACTTAAATAACCGAAAGGATATTAATCCATTGATCTTTCCAGAATACGACGACTTGAGTTGAGAGTTGAAGTTGGTCTGTATAGCCACCTTGGCTTTCATAGACCATTTCTGTTGTCTATAACGGTTCTCGATAACGAGAAACCGGACTCGAGATCGCTAGATTAATTATCCAAAAATACTAAACAACACAAAACTCTTTTTATAGCGGAAGACTCTTAAACACACAACGAGTTCCTAGATCATCCCCTCTTCCTCGCCTTGATTCCACGATCAAACAAACTCTTTTCCTGCATCAAACAAAGGAGATGCATAAGTATTTCAACAAATACTTAGTGAGGCAATCCTCCCGTCTACAAGCTATACACACAAACGATTAAAATTATTCAACGTAATTAAACACGAAAATACCGCAAACAAATCAACCATCTCAAGAAACACTCGATCTAGATCCACCAGAGATCATACGGCCTACAATCATGCAAACACATCAAATAACTCAATCGCTTAGATAAGCTTACGGTCATGCACTCACCTTTAGCCACGCACAGAAATTCCCAAAAACTTCCCGGAATGAATAGACTTCACTTCCTCAAACGCGTGCCTAAAGACAAACCAAAAACGAAACTTAAGACACAAGAAACAACTACGAAAAACGGCCAGAACGACCAGATCGATCGATCCTGGTAAGGATCGATCGATCCCACCAAGCGCGGACCACCAGATCGATCGATCCCAGCCTGGATCGATCGATCCTGCCCAGATCAACCAAACAAGGCTAGATCGATCGATCCTGGCCAGATCGATCGATCCTGACCAGATCGATCGATCCTGACCAGATCGATCGATCTA